>LIEC01011197.1:0-102715 GCA_001925005.1 Drosera capensis
ACTTCTCGGTGAAAAAGCAGCACTGCAGTCTGCAACTGTGCAACCTGAAAATGATAGATAGAGAGAGAGAGAAGTCTGGTCAACAAAAAAGCCTTGGTAGCAAGGCAAGAGGAGTTACTACTAGAAACGTATTGGCGTATGATAATAACTTTCATGGTTACTACTAGAAAGGTTAATAGATGGCCTATATTTAGAAACCGGCAAGTTTCACAGGAGTTACGATCAAGATTCAATATATATATATATGCAGGTAGTACCAACGGATAATGAATTCAATACCATAACGCGTTGTCTTCGTAACATATAAGTTTGGGTGACAGCATCCATTGTCCAATTTGCATTCATATTGGATTCAACTTTACACAACTCGACATATTTCCCAACTTTACACACATCCATTGCATTCATATTGGACAAAACATGCATGAACATGAATGTTCACGAGAGTAGTTTAACATATGTTCATGTTCAATTGATTATGATTCAAAACTTGTAGGTCTAATATGAGATTACGCATCTCAAAATTATAGTGTCGTTGACACGTGGACATGACAAGTGAAAATAGGTCTAGCCTCGCATAGAGTTGATGTTCTAGCATTATCAAAATATATATATAAAAAAAAGGATGAAGATCTTAGCGTTTTTACCTGAATAGTTTAATTTGAGCTTTCCTCATCTCATACAACGGCAAGTTACTACTTATGTACTCGAGAGGTGACAGCATTATTCTCAGGGTTGTTCACGAGTCGAACCATTTGTCCAATAATTTGAGTTCGAATTCGTGAAACCAACTACTAAAATAGGACTTTTCTACTAGCAATTTATTCAAGTGTATTTAAAATTGATATTAAAAGTTATTATTTTTTATTATTTTATAAATCTTGTAACATTTATTTTATTTTCTTATTTAAAAATAATTATATATTAAAATAATCATAATATCATATTACATTCCATTATATTCGCATTCATTCTTTTTCATTTTTTTACATTAAAAACCACAATATACTAATCAGAATAAACTAAATTTAACAAATATAAAAAATAATCAATACGCATCAAACTTGCAAGATATATGAGACGGAGAAATACATATTAGTTTCTACTTTTTTTTTCTTTTCTTTATTTCCTGAAAGGTAAGTAGGAGCTTTCTTGTAACTTTCCATCTTGTTGATACCACAAATGGACCAACAAATGCTCTACCAAACAATTCAAAAAAAAAAAAAAAAGCAAATAGCAGCCCAGTGCGAGTTTCTCATGTGTTGTCCCTAGACAATCCACTGCCCCATTAGGCCCATACATATAGTTTCATCGCAGATGCCATTTTTGTGCATAAATTCTTCGTCAAACTTCTTTTTACTGAAAAGTTTGTTGCATGTAGACTCTAGAATGAGCTATGAGATTGGTATTTTTATCATGTTTGTGCACAGTCAAATCTCTTTTTTGACTAACGAAGTAGTATTTGAATTACATCGAAGCGATAGGCTGTAATCAATTCATGTTATACGACCGTGTTACCATGAAAACAGCGACCGTGGATAATGTTACTATCATGTCCGCACTTGACACGCAAGGTTACGACAACCTTCTTGCGAGCTTCCAAGTCATTGCTTCTTCACGCTGAAGAGATTATCTGCAGTGATTAACATAACAGGAAGTGATCAACATAAGACACGGTTAACAGATGGGATGTATACAGAAAATAATCATATTCATTTACCAATGCTGAAAGCTGATACAAGATCATCTTTTATGTACAACTACAACAAATGCTACAATCTTGGAGGATTCTCTCATGACAAAATTCATCCAGCGCCTACGTCGGGTATATGCTAGCGTTCTACTCGCGTTTACAACTCAGTCTACAAATGCAATTGACGAGGATCTGAAATACATGGCCCCATATCTGGACTGTTCTTGAACTGATAACTCTAACGTCGTCGAAGCAAGCTCTTCTCATCAATTCTGTCGATATCTGGACCTTCGACAAGTCCATGGTCAGTTTCGCTGGCACCCTTCTCCTTCGGACTCGGAATCTCCTTCTTCCGCATCTCAGCAGAAGAACCCAGCCCTTCTTCGACCAAGTCATCTGGCTCAACCTGCTGCATTTCGCACTCAACCAAAACCTGCATTTGTGCCCGTTCCCTATCTCTTGGATAAGTGCCATACAAAAAGGAGTAAATCAAGCAACATAGAACCATTGGCACTCCAATGGCTGCATACAAAGCCTTGGCGAGAGATGCAGCATTCTTGCGGTCCATTGCAACTTCATCTGATAAACTGGTGCCTTCAGGAATGGGCATATAGCCATACAAATGTTGTGCTAATATGCCAACTATCGGTGGAGCAAACGATGATAGTACTGATTCAAATGATCGGTCCAAAGCATAGATGCTGGTTCTGGATTTCTCAGGGACAATCTCTGCGAATATGGGGCTGAAAACGGAAATCATTAACAGAGAAAGTGAAATAGACAATAAACTACGCGTTTGAAGCAACAGCGTAAAATCGGAGCACCAGGAGGTAACCAGCTCAATAGATAAATGAACCAAAATAACGGCTTTGGAGTCCTTACTTATTTGCAGCAGGACCATTCCAGGATATGAAAAAGCCTGTGACAAAGAGAACTAATCCATGCCAGGCTGCAGTAGAAGGGTCATCAGGTATGCCCAAGAGGAGAAGCGCTGCAAGAGGAATGGCCGAAGCTGAGCTCATTTGTGCAAGGATGATTCGACCGGTATTTGGTAAATTACTGGAGAGCCTGTCTCCTAGCCAGCCACCGAATAACCCACCAAGAGAACTCGCAACAATAAAAACTCCTATGAGTACTGCTGTAGTCCCGTGCGAAAATCCGATCAACTCCAACCACATAGCTGCAAATGACAAAGCGGACCAAGGAAACGAGCCCGTGACCCCTTGAGCCACGATAATCTGAAAAGAAGGAATTTTGACCACAGACTTCGCTTCCTGAATTAGTGTTTTCAGTCCCAAAGAGAAGGATGCACTTCTTGCAAGATTTTTAGCACCGTTGCTGCTCTCGTAGAGTGGATCTTTGGCATATATGCGAACTAAAATGCCTACAACCACACTGACTACTCCGACTATGTGAAAGGATACTCTCCAACCAGGGATTCCCATAAATGTAATGGGAGCTATCATCACGGAACACAGGCCACCAACAACTGAACCAACATTGCCCGTCAGCTGTAACCAGCCAAATGCCGTTCCACGGTTGTTATCATCAGTTGAATCTGCTACTAGTGATTGTATAGCAGGAGCAACTATAGCTAGGCCAATCCCATTCAGTGCCCTAGACACTGCCACCTATGTATCAGAAGTTGATGGCTTAGAAAATAGTTCATAGTGAGCTGAAACCATAGCCTTGGGTCTCAATCAAGCATTTTGCGAGCATATAAATCATCAACAGGTAAATCATAGGATAACAGACAAGATCATGCAAAACTAAAAAGTGCATGGAGGCGGTGGCTTTGGGTTAGCTATTACATCTAAAATACACTGCTACTACCATGACGTTAGCCAAAGTTTGTGCCGTTCTATTCTTTATGACAAAGTTTAAAAGCAAGGAAGTCAAATGATTAGGAACTATGATGGACTGACTATAATCGCAAGCAACCACGCACAATCAAAAGGAGAACCAAAATCAATAACACACAATATGCGATCTCACATGGGAATTCCAATGAGGAACAACCATGAGGGAGTTGCGGTGAAGAAATTTACTTTGCAGTTGGGAATAACGTGTATATGTAGGTTCAATTTTCATAGTATTTAACACCAAGGTTGTCAAAGATACAAAGCATCCCATGGCAGCAAGGCCCCTGCACAATGCTTGAGCACAAATATTGAGTAAAACGCAGCATCTGGAGCCAAAGCCTCCATTACATCCATATAGTACATTTGTGACCTATTGGATTATTTTACATGCTTCTTACTTAGTATATATACTTGTAGGGATATTTTCCTTGTGTCTCATAATATTTTCTAGTATCCCGCCGAGACATGTATATCGCCCCATTCTCTCCATGCCTGTAATAACGGGACACAACTAATAATAGTTACTGCATTCTCTCCCAATGTCCGCTTGTAGTCTACTCTAGCATCGTCTGACAGCAGACTCCTCATGATGTGACCTAGTTAACTTACAACTGTTTCAGATGAGTGGCTACACACCTATCACTCACCAATTGGATCAAAATCAGTTTGACAGATTGAGATTCAAATCATATATCCTAGCTTCCTTCATATTCTAACCGGGAAACAAAATATATAACTCCTAATATTAGTATTCCATAATTTACCCACACTACCAATATTCGCCAAACCTCGTCACTGCCTGTATCCATGAGACAATGATCCCTAGCCAACTCTTGTTTGACAACTAAATCAGGGGTCACAATTGATCCCCATCAAAGTCTTCTTTAGGTTTATCCCATAGAGCTCACATGTCATGGGTTACAAGTTCCCAACTGCACAAGATAGACCAACACGTGCATCAAAAAGAGTTTGTTTGAAGCAAACACCTTCTCATGCATTCATCAAGTCTAGTAAGGCATTCTCACTAGTCTTCCTTTTGGCAAGGTAGAATGCAACAGTTTTAGTTAACACCAAGCAGACAATGTCTTAAACTTGCCCATGGAGCAGCTTCCACTATGACTACTCCATTTTCTCTGACTTCTTATCTAATAAAGGACATGTAACTCTTTCGAAAAGGGACAATCCTCTTTCAACACCTATCCAAAGGACTTATCTTCAAATTCATTTGTCTTTAGCATCCCTTCTTCAAGTTTATTATCACACTTACGTAATGACCTCACTCAAAGAGTTAGGGTTGCTCCTAAGATAACCATGTCAGCCGGCAAGGCCTCCAGTTTGGGAGAAAAACCCTCTTTACCAAAAGGGCAGATCATGGAGCAGCTACGTCAACTTCACTTGCTACCTACACGTTGTTGCCTATGCAACCAAAGCCTCCAACGCACCCAAGCCACTCATTCACTATACTTCTCGCTAAACCAAGACTCAGGAAACGCATAACGCAGCAACTAGACTTCACTTTGTTTAAATGCTATGAGCGCATTGAGCTAAACAAGTTGATTCCAAATCTTTTCATAATCCAAAAACCAAAACGAACGATCACTACTTCAACACCCCAGATCTAGCATTTTCATCAATCACACAAGTCCAAATCGATTCTGGACACCCATCATCTCGAGGCTCACACCCAATTCGAGTTCCCAATCCCAAAAGAATAGTCGACACCAATTAAACCTCTCAAACTAAACCCATTACAATGCTAACAATTCCCCCACCCAACAGCATAACACATAATTTACAGAACCATCAATCCCCAATATCACAACCACACACACCCAAAATAATCAAACTCGATCCAGCAATCCCTCACCTGCCCGAACGTACTCGAGAACCCAACCAAGAACGTCGCACCCGCCCACAAAAACGCGCCGAAGGAAATCACATGAGCCCGGTTGTACCTCGCCGCCAAGTAAACAGCCACAGGGTAACATGCTGACTGGACGATGGAGCGGAGGAGAGTCAGGGAGCCGAGACCTGTGGGGTCCGCGTGGAGGGATGCTCCGACTTCCTTGTAGGCTCCTGGGAGAAGGGACTCGTCTGCTTTCTCCATGATTGAAGCTAGGTTTACGAGGAAGAGTGTCACTGCCTCCGGTTTCATTGTTGAATAGGGGCGATCTGTTTGCTGTGATTTTGGAGTGGAGAGGGCAAGAGGGTTTGGTCAAGGTTTTTGGAGTGTTGGGCATCCCATTTCGGATTCTGGTTTTCATCTGTGACTTGACGATGGTGTGACAGCGATACTTATTGATTGATCCGATCATCATTCGGTTTTGAATGGAAATGAAACCGACGGTTTAGGAGCAGAAATCATAATAGGATCGAAATCGATTAAAATCATAATCGATTATTAGATATCAGTTCTATTTAGGTTCTTTCAATAATATAAAATTGAAATTGGAATTGTTGGTTGGATTTCGATTTTAAATTGTCTATTTTCTAATTAAAACTTGAAATCTTCAATAATTCATTAGATTATTTTTTTTATTCATATCTCAAACCTTATTTTATTTTAAATTCTTATAACTAAAACACTTAATTTATATCATTGATTCATTTTCTCTTATATCGATCGTATCTTAAAAACATTAAGTGTATTTTTTATAAAACTATATGTGTTTTTATATTTTTCAATCTTATATTTTATTTTATTTAGACGATATATCGAATAATATCATTTGACATACATCTCAGTACAAGACGATGTCAAAACGGAAATAGAAAAAAAAAAAAACTAAGTTGTACTTAACTAAAGTCAAAACCTAAACCGCCCATTAAATCGGAACTATATTAGAATCGGAACCGACTAAGAGATTTCGATTTCGATTTATCATTCTCTTATATTTATCCTTCTTTTAAATCAAAACCGACGATTTTGAAATCAAAATCGAAGATTTCGAAACTGTGGTCAGGTTTACTTATTGATAAGCAATTTTTTCTTCTAACATCAACCATGTGATATTTTAAGGCTTGTATAAAAAGGAGTAGCATCGAGAATGTGTATAGGTATTTTGCTTTAGTTTAAGGTGGAAGTGATTATACGAATTTAAATAATTGTTGGAATCTATGAAATCAATGACTGAAATAAAGAGTTTTGACCAATAATATAAGCTGCTGTCGAGACTTGATACTGTTCTCTTTCTTGACAATGTAAGCGAGAGTCGTTATTGTGCGATAATTTTGGAAATTTTTCCTCGAATGCGTTGGTTTCTGATGGAATTTCCGTGATTTATCATCGTTATTAATGAGATCCAACACGAACCAAGAGCCATCAAATACGACAGAGGCAATGGATGGCGATAGTCACCCATTAGGAGACTTGCGCGACGCTACAACGATGGTTGCGAATTGCGATGACCAGGGAATGTGATGCCGCTGCCGGGTACACACAACTAGAAATGGCGTGTTCTTTTGCTTTTTGCTTGACTCGAGTGTTTTACTTTGAAATTTCAATAGCTTTTTGCTTTGTTTTTGGTTTTTGGTTTTCGTTGCTTGAGACAACGTCTAGAAACGAGTGGTGGTAAGAAAGAAGTGACTAATTTTCGTGTAGGAAGCAACCCGCTCATGTTCATGTTTCCGGGGAGAGTATAAATTATTATATATATAAATTATCATATCAAATATATATATATATTTTGAGGCGAGCAGTACATGTCTTTGATCCAAATAAAATCAGCATGAGGTAGCACCTACTGACAGTGATTCGGTTCCATCTACCCAAATAGAACCAGGCTTTTCGGTACATCAGTTTTTCTAAGCCCAACCGAAAAGTGGCCCAAAGTTAAGTAGGCCGAAAGCTGAACCTCTGGTTAGAATATAGGCTTACATTACATTACATGACCTCAAGAACTCCTCCACCTTATTGGATCGATCCAGTCTACAGACTTTTCACCTAGGATTAATGAATCAACCAAAAGAAAATCATACACTTCAAATATATCAGGAAAAGGAAAATGTATCGTGACATAGATATGTTTAATAAAAACTAAATGATAAAAAAATATGATTAAGATTAAAAAATAATATTATAATCTCAATTCTTAATTTGTATTGTTTTAATCTTAACCATTTATTGTTGCTAGACATATGTATGTCATTAGACACATTTTCTAACCTCAATATATCATGCCAACATCGATACGTGTTCATTCATGTGGTTAAAAGTTTGATTCCCTTTAAATAGGTCTCAAATTCGGATCCAATAGATTAAAAAAAAAAGAATATTGATACAGATTTGTTCTTTTTGTGAGTTCTAGGTAACAATAGATATTAATTTAAATTGTATTATAATTGACTTAAAATAAAATAGAATGATTACATATAATAATGTAACAAGGCGTCTTAAAAGTGATATGATAGTTATTCTAAGACGTTACAATATTTGGATGAGGAAAAATACAATGTAGTATGATTAGTATTTTTTACCTATATGACATCGTCATTGTTAAGGATTTGAATCTTGATTTTATTAAACCTTCGATCTCGATCGTCTTACTTTTCTTATCCATATGAATCATTCGGTAGTTCAGATTAGTTGGTCTTGATCATCTAGCCACGATTCTAGGACAGGAAAGGTTGGCGATCAACATCTCGAACATAGCTTGAATTGAACACACGGTTTGGATGACGTCATCCTATGGTACATTTTCATCATTGCTTACGTAGGATAGAAAAGAACATGGGAAACCATGAGTGATTCTCTTTGCTAACCGTTGTTTGGTATTGATTTTATTTTTTATTTTTGAAATAGATGAAACAGAAATAAAAAAATGATTTTTTTTTATTTTCTATTTCATCGAAATACAATATTTAATTTTTTAATAAAAAATTATTTTATTTTATAGAGTAGTTTCGATTTTAGCTAATGATTTTCTACTTATGTCATTGATTTTAGTTTTTTTATAATTTTGAGTAATAATATCAAATATTCTATCAATTTTTGTTTGTACTTGCTTATGGTTTATTGGAGTTTTTTTTTTAGATTTTTCTTTTGTCTATTAAAACTTGAAACACATTGAATTGAAGAATTATCAAGATAAATTTTAATCCATATTATAAAACGATCAAATATTATTTTAGGGATGTTTGATGCTAATGTTTTGAGAAAATACTGAAAGCTCTTTCATCCTCCGTTTTCAGTTGATTCTGAACTTACTATACTCCGGTATTTGATTTTGATTTGAATAGGTCAACATTAAGCTTCGCTATGTAAATTAAATTCGGGAGAATCTTACACCTAATCCACGACTGCCTTTTTATCACTGTACATGATGAGAACCTATACGAACTCCCCTCTTTCTTATCCCGTAACCTTGAGTCTCAATCATTAATGATCACCAAGGGGCTGCTTTGTACTCCCCTTGTTTCAATAAAATTTAATCCTTCTATTTCACATGATAATATATATATGTTAAATTTAATTATTAAAGATTAAATTGATTTTTGAATTGTGAGAGTTTAATGAATAAGAAAAAAAAAAAAAGAATGGAGGAGATATTGATATGCATTGATATGATATAAAATAAAAAATAAGAATATTTTGGATATTTTTATAAGTATAAGAATTCCAATTAAGTTAATATAATTATATAGGACATCCTAAAAAGAAAATGTTACACCATAATTTTATTTGATGGGGAATATCACTATCCAAAACTATAGAAATAAAAAATAATAACATAAATAAAAATCAATAGTGAAAATAAAAAACACTATGAAATAAGATACTTTTTTATAAATAGAAACTTGAATGCTACATTCAAACAAAATAAAAAATGAAAAACGAAAACCATGTTTTTGGTTTTCTGTTTTTTGATTCTAGTTTATCAATTTAAGAAATATAAATCAATATTAAACCATTTTATTTAATCAGATAATAAAATAAAAATCAGAAATCAAAAACAACAACGATAATAAAAAATGAAAACAATGTTTTTTGGTTTTTTGATTCTAGTTTATCAATTTAAGAAATATAAATTAATATCAAACCATTTTGTTTCATCACATAATAAAATAAAAATAAAATATTAAAAACAACGACGATACCAAACATGTCATTATAAAAATCAACCAAAACCAAACCCAATCATTAGAAATCATCAGAACAATAACACCACCATTGATTCAGATGCTTCCATCATTCACATATTCTCCCTTGTAAGCGAATGTAATTAAATTTAAACCAACCAGCAAGCGATATCATAAAATCCGATCATAAGAACGAGGAAGGAGAACATCATTCCGTATTTAGTATATCAATTGCTACAAATGTCATGAATATCTTTGGGCACATTTAAATCCATGTTCGCGTGCGATGTAACGTTGATGTATCGGTGTTGGCAACTCTGCATGTGCAGACACAGTTGAACACTGAAATGTCACTGTCTAAGGTTTTCTATTCCTCAAATCTTTTGCGTTGCGCATGCCACGCAACAGATAGAGATCTCATAAACAAAAGAATTCCCTCGACATTTGTTTGCATTCCTCCTATTTTTATGGGCTACGATTTCTAAGTCTCATTGCTATTTTGACTTCAAAATAAAACCAACTCAACCCACATAATAAGGTTATACTGATGGGTTTCCCGCATGATCAAAGAAAGAAATTGTTTATAATTGAATTAAATCATTTTAACAATCATAATCACCATATTATCTAAAAAAAATTATTTATAATTGAACTAAATCATCTTGACTATTACAATCACTTGAGTAAAATGTTCGAATCTATCAAACTACCACAAGAATAACTATGCAACGGGGAATAGACTCACAACCACGTACCAAATGTAATCTACCAACCTATTCTCTCCGTCATTTAAGTTTGTTAACCACTGTAATGAAGATACTAGCTAATGATGTCGAACCGTTAACAAAAATATCAAAGTCGATCACATTATCAGCCATTACTGTTAGTAAGAATTTTGGGAACCTCAAAATCCACATCAGGGTACCGAGAATCTAAATTTCAAATGCTCTAGTCTTGTACTAGCTGTTTTCAATACCTAATACACCAATATCATATCCAAGCTAATACTTTAGATTATACTAGTATTACAAATAATTAAATAAGCTGACTTTTCAAATTGCAAAGATCACTTGTGCTATGAGAAAACTATGATTAGTTTTGTCACAATGTACACATGTGAACGAAATGTAATCATCTTGATTCTCCATACTTTGGTACATACAGCAAATATATGGCTAGTACAAAAGTCAACTAAAGAGCATTACGAGATTGCGTATAAAACTCACTCATAATAACTTGGGCCCTCGTGGCATATCTAAAGTTATATTCATAGAGTTGTAATAAGATGGCCTTAAAACTTCCTAAGCAGCATCAACCGTCACCAAACATTGATAACCTAAAGTGTAGGTGTTTTCGGAACCATGTCCAAAAATCAATTCTTTTAAAAATTTGAATGGATGATGAAAGACCCAAAAATATATATCTAACATAGAAAACTAATTTTAAGATAATTTCTAAAATAATACTTGGACAACTATCAAGATATTAAGATAATTTCTAAAATAATACTTGGACAACTATCAAGATATATGGCTAACTTGTCGCCTGTTCGACTAAAAGACGGCTCATCTATAACGGGATGTCTACCATTTTCTAAACCATGAACGTTTTGACAAACATAGTCACTAAGGATGTTGATATGAACTTAGACATCATAATCCAAATGAGAGATTACCAATATATAGTTCTAGATGGTCAAAAAGAAGAAGAAGATTGACTAGATGAGCTAACAACATCGACAACCTCAAGGCACTCTTAAGTGCTTTGAAAATTAAGGCACTCTTCTAAACATTGAAGAGAATGCATAAATAGTTAGCACAAATGCACAATATCCTTAAGTCTATTCACTATATAGCTTAAGATCGTCTCCGCCTACAACTTGCGTGATGCAACAATAACTACACAGTAAAAAAATAGTAGCACTACACTAGCATCGGTGGCTAAGATTATATCGGACTAGGAATTAGGTTTAGGTAGTATATATCTTGTACTATAAAGGTAATGTAGATACTCAACCAATAGCTAACAAGGCGTGTCCGTAACATTGGTTCTAATCTAAATATCTAAGCTCGGTACGTAACGCTCTAGTCACATTCAAATTACAACTCAAACTACACATCCTCAAACTCATCCCCAAACTCATGATAGCTAAAAACATTATGCACGTTCGAGTAGACAACATCATGCATCGACCATTTTGTGGAGCAAACACATAAAAACTCTTAACCTCAACTAATTCATCGCATACAAGGCCTGACCACTAACACGACACCCCGTTTTCATTCAAGGCATTAGCAGTATGAAGTAATCACACAAATCACGCAGACTTTAGCTTCCTATATTATTATAAGAAACTTAGGATACCTCAATTCCCTACCAGAACAGAAACCAGCACAATGGGACAAACCGAAAACTATGATACTGGAGTTATAAAATGTTGCAATAATTGTTTCCACTGATCAAACAGGGAATAAAATCAAATACTCCAGGCAGCATCACAGGAAACCAGGAGAAGAAAATATTTTGATCAAATGACTTTTGAAATATAATGAATATAAATATAAACAAGCTGCAAAATGACAAGAAGGAGAATCATGAAAGAGAGGTCTGATATGTCCATCGTTGCAACCAGACCATCATTACCATCATGTTAGGATGCAAAAAAAAAAAAAAATACTTTATCCCATCTCCATCCTCATCATTATATCTATGTAGGCATATGTGACTCAGATTCATGTTTGTCACAAAAATGAATTAATAACATTAGACAAAGATATCAGATAGTATAAGAAAAAAATAATCAAGGATGATGATGATGATATGTGATCAAGATGGACTGTTAATCCATGAAGCCAATGTACCTTCACCTCTAGAATTAGCCGTTACAGTATTCTCCAATAACTGATCTCGCTGCAAGTTCGTCGTGGACGACGACGATCCACAATTCACGACGTAGTTTCCTTCGTCCGTTGCTAACCCGTCATTCCCACCGCCATTGTCATTGTGGCGATGATCATGTTTGTCGTTCTTCGGTCCCGTCCCATCGGACCCTATCCCGACACCCGAGAAGCCACCAACATGATCATGGCTCACTCCTACTAATCCATCATCCTCCACCCTTATGTCAGAATTATTATTCACACCAATACCCTGATCATTGAACTGTGCTCCAAAAACATCAGACCCACCCGCGGTGACTGCAGCCTCGGTGCTGGACACCATAGACGGATACGTCATCGACGAGAACGGCGACGACAACAACGATTGGAAAGTCATCTGAGGAAGACCGTCGAATCCGAGAGGCATTCGTGGGAAAGCCGCCGCAGCCATCGGATTACTATTACGCAAGGATTGGAAGCTGTTATTGCTGGAGTTGAAATTGGCAAAGATATTGATCCCATCGACATCTGTACAATCTCTCCTCCCCATATTCTCACCACCAATGGTGTTGCCGAAAGAAAAAATAGAACCCGCACCAGCACCAGACGAAGACACACCTGCTGCTGCTGTCTGGTTCTGGGCAGCGGGTCTGAACAAATTCCCAACCGCGCCGCCGCCGCCTCCTCGTCCAGTAAATGGAGACCGGATCAGGTCCAGTCTCCGAGAAAATGGCGACGACGAGGAGGAGACGGCGGAGTACGGGGAGGACGGGATCCCAGTGTACTGCTGCACCATGGCACGAAAATTCGACGTGTCGGTGGCAAGCACCGTGGTGGGCGCCCTTCTGGACGCCCGCGTCCTCTTCTTCGGACGGGTCTGCACATCTCCACCCTCCGTCGACCCTGCCGCCGTACCAGCAGCACCCATCAGTGCTGCGGCGGCATCATCTCGATCTCGATCTGGATGATGTTGTTGCTGTGTACTGGAAGACATAAGTACCCCAACAAACTGCTGCGGATTATTCGACCAGAGAAGGTTGTCGGGGTTTAACATGGAGGAAGTGTCGTAGGAGGGGAAATCGGCCGAGGGGTGGTCGAAGAGGGCGGAGAGGGGTGGCGGGTCTTGTTGTTGTTGTTGTTGTTGTTGACACGGATTGGGATTGTGATTGAAGGGGAGGTGGTTGGGTTGAGAGGAGGAGGAGGAGAAAAAAGGAAGGGAGGAGGAGGAGTCGGGGCGGGAGTCGAAGTCGTCGTCCCCAGCGGCGCCGTTGCCTCCGCCGGCGGATGATTGCATGCTGCTGCTGTTGCCGGACTCCATGGTCAGTGGCAAGATTTGTTACATGAAAACAAAAACCATACCACTGTTATTCTTATGTTTGGTTTGGGGAGAGAGAGGAGAGATTGGAGAAGTTGAACAAGAAAGGAGGGAAAAGACAGCGAGAGGGAGACAGGTGAAGAGTGGGGTTGGTCGGATATAGGTTGAGTAGGAGAGATGGGTATATGGTATTCGAGGCTTCCTTCCTAGCTAGTAGTAGGCCATGGAGGTGAGGAACAGGAGACCAAGGAGCACCAGCCGTAATTCATTCATATTGGGTTAAAACATCTCTAATGGGATGATACCTCCTCAATGGAATGATATAACTAAAATACAACAACGGCCCATACAAATTGTCAAGGATGTCAAAATCAAATCCAAATTAATTATGATCTAAAATCAAAATCGATAAATTAAAATTGACAAAATCAACTGATAAATTGTTCAGTTTTGATTTAAAAAATAAATTACAAATGATTCTTTAATAAATAAAAAATGTGACAAGAATGATTATATTCAAATTTGGAACCAAATTTATCTCAGTTCTATTTTGATATTGAATTTGACTCATGGTTTGAATATTGTAATTATATTTTGATGTTAAATTATAAATATAAAATCATATTTGACTCGTGATTGGACTTATTCTTAAACCAGAGAAACTCCACCCCAGTGCACTTGAGCTGCCATTTTTATATTTGACAATCAAATGATAAAATACATCTATATCTAATTGGTTATAAAAAAAAAATGATAATATCATTTTGTTTGTCAATTTAACAATTAAAATGATCTTTTCATATATCTACGTCAAATCCAAATGGGTTGAATGATTGATAAAAATTGATTGAGTTATTAAAATACTAAATGAAAAATATATGATAACCTAAATGACAATCCAATGTAAGTGATCACTATTTTTTCACTCAAGTCTGTCATCTGGGTTATCAAAAAATACAAATGGCAATCCATGAGTGGAGTTGATCCAACGCTTTCAAAATTATGAAAATAAATAAAAATAGTTAAAAGGATACGAAAAATCAATTAGCAAAATAATTTTATTTCACAAAATAGGTTTATAAACGATTCTTGACTATTATATCTAGATAAAATAGAAAAAAAATATAATTTTTTTTAATTTTGGATTTTTGTTATGTTTTGATTAGTTCAAAAAACAAAAAACAAAAGATAAATATTTTTATTTCATCGTCCAATGAAAGAAAAATAAAAACTAACACATCAAATCTATATTATATACTACTCCCTCCGCCCCACAATTAACGACATATATGTATTTTATATTATTTTATATATATGTATACAAGTCTCATTTTTATATTAAATCACGTCTAATCGACCCGCGATATATATTAGATTGACATATGCAACTTACACAATTTATAAAAAAACTACGTTTGATCGTCATTACACGCGTATCAAACTTTGTATAGACACACGTGTAAAGTCAAACTGTCGTAATACTTATGCGACGGAGGGAATATCTCATGTGTTTTAATGATAACAAACATATATGCACTAATGCTATTTGGAGTTTATAAGTGTGAAGGTGTACATTTAGGATAAAAGGTTGAAAGAATGCATGGAGCCTTTAGTCAAACATAGATGGATATGAAGATTATTTTATTACAGATAATTAAATCTGAAAATTTGCAATTGAAATTTGAAATTGAAGTGTAAAGGTGTACCAAATTGAAATTTGGTTTAAAGATTGAAGTGTTAAATTCAAGTGGAAGACCTCAAGGATCAAATTTGCAACTCAAGTGAAGAACGAGTTCTAGTGGATGCAATATAGATATGTACAATCTATATATTGAATAAAGAGAATAAAGTACGACATCTTATCTTACGGTTTGAATTCTTGAGCACTTAGGATTAAAATGAAAAATGATTTTTGAAGAGTCGTCTCTTGTATCTTTGAAGAGCCATTTCTTGACTGTAACTATTTTGTTTTGAAACTCTGATTTTTCGAACCCATGATATCTAAAAAATATTTTTTGTTTTATTTAAATATTTTATCGTTGGAAAAATATCTTTTCAGAACATTGAGTAGTGCAGAGTTAGGGATAAATATGTTTTGCTAGATTTTTTTGAAAAATCCCTAAAACATACTCCCATCGTCCGGAATTAATAGCAACATTAGATCATCATTAAACTATTTAGCATATATTTTGAAGAAGTTCGTTATTTATCTTAATGACGTAAAAAAATTACATTACTGACCCAAAATTGGAATACATAACTTAAACTATCATTGATATTTCATGATAATTTTGCTTAAAAATATGTTTGATCGTTAACATCAACAATTTTATTGTTTATATATGTCAAGGTTGCAATTAATAACGAAAATAAGTAGGAAATAATGAAAATTCATTTTTGACTGATTTTTTTTGTTTTCCACATTCGTCCACTCTATTCCTGAGTTGTAATTTCGAAGCAATTATTTAACAAACATTTGAAACGTTTTGAAATTTAACCGAATCACATAGAACCTATGGAGATCAAGCAAGTTGATTGTTCTCGAAAGAAATTTTTCAACTTTTATTTTGATGATTCAAAGAAGGTTTGAATTTTGTTTTTATGATAAAGAAATTCAGGTGAATTCAAAATTTAGATGTACCCAAAGTTTTTTACTGTATGATAATGGTTTTAATTTTTTTACGTACATAGGTTTATTGAGTTGTATGATCAAGTTGTACGTATTAATCACGCTTGTGAGCTACGATTAATTGTTGACCGTGATCAAGGGTTAGCAAATGTCGATGAGTCAAACTACAAGGGTGTAGTTTGTAAGGTGATTGTCTAGGGTTAAATGTAGATAATCGTGTGTAATGTCATGGGATAGAAGAACTACAATAGAAGTCTACTAGTTTGGTAAACTCTGAGTAAAGAGATCAAAGGATGTATATGTAAAGTGGTTTATTTAATGCTATTGTCGTACGTGAACAGTGGATGAAAGTCCCTAACCAAGTTTGGAATGAATCATTATACATCTGATATTATTTACGTTTCTTGTATTGTTTTATTTATTTATTTATTACTTAGAAACTTGTGGGAAAACTAAAACTAAAAGTTTAAGAACCGACTCTTGCATAAAAACTAATTCTAAGTACAATATCAGTTTGTGGTACATCACTCTACAAATTTTCGAAAAAGTTTAAATACTCAATTAATTCTTTTCTTTCCTCTTGAGTATTTAAACAATGATAAAATTTATTGATCAGTCCATATGTTTTAGATAAATTTTGAAAGAGAAAGATTTCGTTTAAATGTCTATCAAATCTATGATTAATATTAAATATCAATTGTAATAATATTTCATTTACAAAATCTTTAACAAATAAAATGATTTATATCTAATATCATTCTATCAGTACAATATCAATTTTAAAAATTAATTTAAAAATTAATTTTATATTATATCAGTTTTTTTTGTTCTGTGCAATATTGCACGGGCCAATAGACTAATAGTTTTAAAAAAAACTTGAAGGAAAATTTAATAACCCACATAATACAAAAATACAACGTGCACACATATCAAGATATACACGTATTTTACCCCTACTGCCTCTAATGTGTTCAAAAGACGTTGAACCTTGCATTGGAAAAATTGGTTACCGCAAAATTAACCTTTTATCTTTTCCAATTAAATTTAAAAAAGGGAAAAATTTAGAAGAAAAAAAGAACAAAAAGAAAAGCATCAAGGAGTTTGATTTGTGGGTGAATTTTGGTTTACCTACTCACAATCCTTTTAAAGAGCTTTATATTCCATAATCCATCCACCATGAATTCCTAAATAATCATAGGACTTGAGATTAACTTTCCTCCTATTATTTTCCTTTAAAAAAAATAACACTTTTCTTTTAATGAAATTTGATTTGTGTCACGAGACAAACAAACATCATTTTTTGAAAAATTATCGCGAAACGTTAGTTATTATTTAAATTATGTAATTTAATCTGATGTCAGTGACGTAATTTTTGTTACGTCATTACGATGACAAATGAAACTCCCTAACATAAATATTATATAGTAAAATAATAATAAAATATTACAATTATATTAGGACAAAAAAATTTAAATTTTTGATATGGAATATCTGTACAAATCATTCTAAAAAATGTACAAAAATTATTTATGCTTTAGAGGAAGATCATAGTTTTCACTTTATGTTGGTTGATAAGAGCCTATCAAGGCCTGTAAAAGCTCACTGGTGCACAAAACAGGGCTAATATATCATACTAACTCGTTATACTATCATAAAACTATCAACAAACAACTCGTTATCAATCGAGAGAAAACATTCTCCTACAAAATATCATCTTTAATCAAAATAATGAATACTTAGTATCAAAAAAGCGTTTTCAACTATAAATGCTAACATGTAATACTTGAACTTTCAGTTGTACAGTCCAGACAAAGAGAAACTTGGCAATGTCACACATTAATTTAACAATACATTGATCCATACCGCGTAACCTATGGATACTTGAGGTTTCGTATAGGTTGGTCCAATATTAGTATATATGTCTTCATTTCAGTATTTTTCAAAATTAAATGGAACGAGTTATAGTACATATTTCGCCATCATCTATCAACTAGAATCTCCCAACACGGCACAATAAAGTGCATAGGCTTTCCTTGACCTTTTTTACCCTTTTAGTGATCTATAAGTCTTTCTTCACCATAGGATAAAAGGTTCTCCATTTTTTCAAGAAACTTTTGGGCATATATGACTGTAAAACAAAATTGAGAAAAGAATTTAAAAGACTGACTACGCAGTCAAAGTCGTCCCGCATCTTTCCAATCAAGTATAGAATTGATCAGAATTTGGAACTTGAAGAAATACGGAGCTGTGCTGTTGCGAATACAAATTACTCCAGTTGGACATCAAATCACGTATTAAAAAAACGACATGTTATTGGTGGTGCAAAATACAATATACAGACTGTTATAAATTATAAATTAAAAAATTTATATTATAACTTGTTATATATATACAAATCAATTTTACTTATAAAATAAACTAAAAATTTGATCATACACATTCATCAATTTACAGTATAATTATTTCAATTTATAAAATAAAATCATCAACATATAAAATTTATAATTATCATTACATTATTTTAAAATACACATTTTGATCGTAAAATCTCTTACTGGAACAAGGAAAACAGAAACCGTAGAACGCCATGAATCGATCCATTTCACACTAAAAAGCATAAAAAAAACCGACAAAAACCTATTGATCCCGACAAGTATAAGAACGTCTAAAAAAAGTGCCGACATACTAATTGAGAAAATATATATACCATTAAACTTGTCTTTTGCGACATTTTATAAATACAACACTACGTGGAAGGGAACATCTTTTTGGAAACATGAAATGCTAAATAGAAACAAGAAA
The DNA here is from genome assembly GCA_001925005.1 of Drosera capensis. Taxonomy (NCBI): domain Eukaryota; kingdom Viridiplantae; phylum Streptophyta; class Magnoliopsida; order Caryophyllales; family Droseraceae; genus Drosera; species Drosera capensis. The sequence continues at coordinate 19,259 of LIEC01011197.1, forward strand.
TAAAACGTCAAGAGTAATGACGCTTTTACATGATAATAAGCAAAGTAATAGTGCTTTATGTTTTTGACCTTTTTTTTGGTACCTACGATGCAATCATTATTAAGCTTTATAAATTTTATCCATGATACTTCAAGTAATATGAAATGATACAAATATAAAACAATTTTATTTAAGATAATTGTACAGATAAGATATCACTCAAAGTTAAAAATTCTTATTATGGAAGCCATTATTTTTGATTTTATATATTTTTCTATTCATTAGTTTAATACCAATAAACATACTCGAGGAGGTACTCGAGGAGGTACTGAATAAAAATGAAGACCAAATACGACACAGCAACCGTCACAATGATATACAAAATTAACAATGCTAAAATATGATATTTTAATATTGGAGGGACATTGCTAAATTTTAACATTTTTATACTATTCATATTCAAATTATAACTATTGATATATAAAAATACCTTGCATCATTGGACTTGCTCTTAATGTGCTAATAGAAATAAATTTTTATTTGAGACTGCTAATTTCAAGGCTCATTTTCATCCATCCAAAACAACATCTTCTTTTTTCCGTTTGGATTAAAATGTTCTTTCTCTTCAATCTCTTGAATAAAAAAATGAATTAAATAGTATTGTTTCGACCAAATGAAAAAAATCCTTTGAAATAACGGCTTTTTTTTAATCATATATTTGAGTATAAATTATAAACTCAAAAAAAGGTGATAGTGGTAGGATACTTTACAATTATCTAGGGATGAAACAGAGTTTAGAAAAAAAAAAAACAGAGCGAAAAAGAAAGAAAAAAGAGAACATACCAGTGGGTGGGTGTAGCAGTATATGAAGCTTTTTGTACAACTGTTGGCTAATTCAATGATGATAGTTGCAGGTGCTGAGAAGTTAACAAGCACCTCAGGTACGTTACATACCAGGCGGGGGTGTAATCTAGTACTCGTATAAAGTAGAGATCTGAGATCTCTCATGCCTCACTTTCTCTGTGGCCATTTCCCTCTGCGCTTGATTCTATTCCTTCTGTGTGTTGTACTTGTTCCACCATGGCATCATTAAATCCATGCCTATGAATAATAATGAAAGAGATCATATAATTCATATAAACATCAGGCCGAAACCTAGGTCGTATTATAAACGATCCAGTCAAGACCATAAGAGTAACCTACGTACACATAAGGTAGAGTCACGGGAACCCATCACTATATATGACATGGTCACAGGTTTAATGTATCCATAGAGCTACATGTACTGATGTACGAGAGTGCTGAGGTCTCTTGGATAAAAATTTAACTTCTTCAGCCGCGACTATAATTGTGTGAGAAGATAATGGAATTCTACGACAAGATCCTATTAATGCCCTAAACACATATGACATGATCCTATATATGCCCCAAACACATATGACATGATCCTATATATGCCGTAAAGACGAATACCAGAACACAGCATTTTTGTCTCCTGCGTACAAAACTCTTCTGCAACAGCCCTTAAGGCTGAAGATTGGCTTGCATGGTTCTCTTAAACATCAAATAGCGAATATCAGTTGTAAATCACAATTCACTTGAAAATTCAACATCATTGCAGATGTGTTTTCCCCGGCAAACACTACCCGCTTCCCTCGCTTAAGAGGACTTGAAACAGAGTTGTCAACAAATCAGCACAAGTGGCGATATCGTCCATCTAGACTGGATAAAGAAGGTTTGCAAGCTGAAAGTCATCGTAACAAAATTCTGTCCACCGCTGAGAAAACCAAGGCTAGGTAATCTATGCGGGAATCGGGATGATGCACGCATGACAAAACATAAAAAAACAAAAGCAGAAGGTCGATCTACAAAGATTAGTGTGATCATAATATCAACGAGAAAATCTACTATTGCATAGTTTTGCTATCCCTGCACGAAATGTTAACCACAGTCTACGAATAAACTCGTATCTCAGAAGGAGGCCAAGAGAATTTACCAACTTTAAATACTTTTGGACGCTGGTGGTCCATCAACATCCTCCTCCTGCCCACCATCCGCCGTCCACTACTCTAATCCTGCAATAGAGATACTAGATTTTAGCTCATGGATTCTAGATAGCTAACACGATTACATTAATATCTACAATCCACAGATACAAAAACAAACACAATATGACTAAATTCTTGGCAAAAAATTCAACTCTGCACGCAAGAAAAGAATTTGACTTCTTCTAGAACGTCAAAATTAGATGAACAACGCAGATGAGAAAGTACTTGGTTTAGTAAGTTCCTGTGAATATAATCACACAGGATTTTTCTTCTGTATTCTGAAAATGGAACAACATGTTCTACTCAGATCATACCAGTAAACTCAACTATGAACATTACCAATCACGGACGACCAATACTTTTTTCCTTTTACCATTGGCATCCACTCAGGTACGTATCTAGGTATAAACGTGAGCTGTATCTTACAGTATAATGTAAGGCAAACACAGTGCAACATAAGTATCAACGTACCTATGAAGCTAAGAGAAGCAGACAAAGTTCAAATAACATGTCCAACAAGCTAAAGGTTCTAAACTGATGACAGTCCTGCCAATCATAACAGCTGGAAGATGATGGCCGGAGCAGCGGTCAATTAAGTAGAAGAGAGCATTTCCAGGCACGGAGCAAGTTTTCACTAGAACGATGATGGGTAGCAACCAGACACCATAGGACTTGAGAAAATATATAATTACATTTTAACTCGTGCTGTGTGTTATAGATCAACAACTGAAATTCCAATCGATAATCACTTATCGATCATACTTCAAAATGGAAGGTAGTCAAAATGTTTCCACACAAGGGAAGAACCATAGCAACAAAAATCATGCAGATAGGAATCATATTTGGAGGTAACTAGGAGGAAGTGAAAACTGCAGAGGAACTGAACAGAGAACAGAGCAAGAATATTCAGTAAATAATTGCAACTGAAAGAGAACTGAAAATTATCATGGCAGAAAGGCAAACTCATTGGTGAAAAGCTCATGACACGACAGCAAATAAATCTGATTAAAATTTCAGATAGATAACTGAGAAAGAACTACATCGATGTTTAGTGCAACTAAACTAAAAACATATAAAGTAAACTGCGGAACTGGAAGAACGATTCACCAAACAAGAACACCAACAAATCAAAGAAGGCCCTGCTGTACAAGTTTGGAGCTAATTTAAATAACCAACAGCAAATGAAATCTTTGGTTCCTGGTCTCAAAATTCTTAATTTTTTTTCCTACTTACAACATAACGCCGTCTTGAATCAACCAAATAGCTGCTGCCTATTGGTGCTTCAGGTGATTATGTTACCAAAAATTAGAGGCGGCTACATAAAACAATCCATGGGGTTGACTTCTTCAAGTTCAAATCAAGCACAGAAACTACACTTACCATATATTGAGGGGATTCTCCATTTCATTCTTTGGACAACTCCTCGGCTATCCCTTTCTTAATTCTCGCTAGTCTCTACCACCCTGCCTCTTGCAACTTACAGTAGTTGACAGGTTAATTATATATAAAAAAATTTCAGGGGCTTATAAATCTGTTCAAACCATATCTTTGGCGATCAATTATCACCTTAAGTTTCCCTATCTTCCTAGGATCAAGAAACAGTCTCTCTATCGTTCGTGTCAAGGGGAAAACTCTGTCCATCCCGTCCTCCCCAGACCTTGTCAATGACGGGATTATCTAGGTTGTTATTGTTGTATCTTCCTAGGATCATGTGTACCAATATGAGACATGTATAGGCAATCATATGGCACTGTCACACTGTCTAATTCATTACTAGCTACATTGTGCAGTGAAAAATCAGTTGAGAGAGTATAATCAATGGTGTTAAACTAGGCATTTCGGAACATTTATGAAAAGAAAAGGAGGCACAGGTATGCTGGGCAGTAGAAGTGGTTGAAGGACGAGCAAAAGGAGTAGTGGAGGATACAAGAAGAAAAGCATATAGTAAGGAGAAAGAGAAAGGGGAGCAGCAGGAACACGGGTGAAAAAAGAATTATGTCAACAGAACATTAAGCATGGCCAAACTGAACAGGCCGGCTGCGGTCGGTGGCCACGACTGTTTGCTCCGGTTAAAATCGGCAATGGATGATGGATCACGGCAGGTTGTGAATTAAAAGGGGAGAAGGATATACAGGATGACTCGATGACAAATATTCTTGAAAGACAATAATTGGGTTTTCTCAATATGCTACTTTGAGGGAAGTTAGTAAGAAGAGGAGCTTCATCAGATACCAAATGATACATTTTACTCTGAATTGAAAATAGATGGGCAAACATACATGAACAATAATGAATACCAGATGGCAATAACTGAAGCAGAGACTGAATAATGCAAATTGCGTTTTGCATAAGTTGGAGTTTGAAACAAGAACAGAAGAAATTATTTAAAATTGAGGATAGCAGAGAATGAACAGGACAGATAACCAACAAAAAATGGAACCTACAGAAGGAAAAAAGCGGAGGCAGAAGAGGCATCGAAGGATGGGGAGTAAAAAGAATAACAGTGAATCATCAAGTTAGTTGGTGCTTGAAACAATGACAGTTGAGTTGTCTAAAAAAAAAAAAGGTTTAAGTCTGGGGTTTAACACAATTAGGATTGGGAAAGACAAGTCATCGACGAAAATAAAACACGAAAGTTTGCAGAAGGTGGAGGAAAAGAATGCGTGAAAGGATGAAGACTGTAAAGAATAACAATAATCTGACAAGTCAGGGAATAACTTCTAAATCAGAGAATCACAAGGATGAATAAACACATGATAAGTCAAGAAGAAGAATGGCCATAGCACGATATATTCCTCAAATGACTCTCACATCGTAAATCAACAAACATGATGGAAAGGAATCTAGAGAATACATGAGGTAGGAAGCTAAAGGAATATGTAGGAGTTCTTCTCATAGTTCCAAAGTTGAAAGATGATCTACCATCATAAAATTCAATCTGTAATCTACCCATCTCTTCTTTTTTTTTTCCAACAAGTAATTATTCCCTGCAATCTATTATTAAAATACACTTCAACCCATTTATTCACTCTCATTTTGAAGAATCAACTAGCAACGCTATTGGACATGGCACCAATCACAACGGACAACCAGGAAAACATCATTGTAGCTCAATAAGACCATGGTTGATTGCGAGCATTAACAAGCACTCCTTTGGTGCCGCCTATTTCCACCCCTAACTCCCAGTGACAACGATTGATCGGTGGTAGAAAGTGCCAAGATACAAATTTTTATTACAAACATCAAATTCAGAATACAATGGTTTCCTTGACATCGTAACATAACATATAAGATTAGAACATGAATTCTAATCCCACTAACGTCATCCCTTGGCACGAGCTCTCATAGAGAGTAGTGTCTGTGTTCGAAGCCTACGTGTCCATCGACAATACACGAGAGTGGATGTGTACTAAAGATAGAATTCAATTTTAGTTCCTGATTCTTCAACAGCTACTTTGAGTCTCTGGTTTTGAGATATTGATTAATCATCGTTGAATATAATCATCTGACTTAAACTTTGGCAGCATCAATTACTCGACATCACATAGTGTCAAGTCCTCAACAACAAATAAATCAAATAGTAAACTCAGATGTACTATGTAACAAATAAATCATCAAGTACGTAACAAAAACAACATAACAAAACATTCTCGCGAACCACAGAATCATTTACAATTCAGAATCCTAACCGCACCCTCAGCTTGCCCAAACCTCAATCGGAACACCTCGAACCAGAGATCGATTCCACCAAACTGATTCGACATTATCCTGAAACAAACATACGAATTGACGAGAACACGTAATATATTTCAATCAATAACACTACAAACATGGATAGATGCACAAAGAGAGAAAATATACGGAAATGGCGGAGTTGAGAGCAGAGTCGGCACCTCGAGCGTCGAAGCATTTGAAGCAGTCGATGGAGTGGAATTCAAGGGTGGAGACTGGAGAGGGAGAGACGGAGCAGTCGCCATTGAGAGATTGATCGATCGAGTTCGATGGGAGAGAGAGAGAGAGAGAGAGAGAGAGAGAGAGAGAGAGAGAGAAGGGATGAATGGGAATGAATGGAGTGGAGGGATGCAAAAGGGACCATCGAACACGATGGGCCTGTGAGCCGACTGGCGACTGCTCCGCCGTAATCCGTGGTGTAAAAGGTTCAGCAGGTCTGTTCCAGACTGAACATAATTGTGTGAGGAGGGGTCAAGAGATTTCTAGTACTCCTTCCGCTCCGTCCAAATAGTTCGACGCGACGTATAAATTAGGTTGATTTTTTTTTCAAAAGAATTTTATTAAAAATTCGATATTAGTTTATGATATCGAAGTTTACTAAGCAAATGACAAAATAGCTTAAACATGATGTGCAACTATAATGTAATAAATTATGATTATTTTTTAATTAAAAAATTTACAAAATTTTATGAATTTTATTATAATCCAAATAAAAAATATTATCTGTATTTGGATAGAGGGAGTCACACCAATCAATCCATCAATATATTATATAAATTCACAATTGTTGATAACATTCCATAAAATGCATCTTTCATGAAATGTGTAAAGGACATTTATATAATTTATCAATTTATGAAAGATTTTTATTTAGACATGGTTTATTTAAATCTTCATATATGCGCTGGATTACCTATATTCAATTAAATGGGTGAGAGCTACATAACCTTTTCTCCCCTCATTTTTTTTCTGCATCTGTCCTGTCTCATATTTAGACAGGTTCAGCTCATCTTCATCGACCACTCCACCATCTCCCCCTCTCCTACGACACTATCACACAACCAAAATCTACAAAAAACGCTACTGGGTTCTCTCAATCCTCAATTTGAAATTCTAAGGATTTCAATATTTTACTTCAATAACGATAAAATGTTGATGGAAGAAAAGATAGTGTTGCATGATGTGACGATTGCACAAATCATTGTCATCCATGGAATAAGTATAGAAATGGTTGTTCATCCATGTATGAAAGGATGATAAATATATATATCACAAGGATCTTGGCTTTGTAACTTATGTATCGAGTGGATTCTTGTATTAATCTACTCGATTAAGCATTGTATGGAGTAGCTTAGGGTAATTAGGGAAAGGACATTTTTGTTTCTATTTTTGTATAAAGGCATTTTAGTCTTTCTATACATATTAATACCAATAGAACATGTGTACACACAATGACCAATCAATGAAAGAATAACTTTTTTTTTTTTTTTTTTTTTTGTGTTTCTCTTTCTACTTGGATACCTCTCTCTTCTATAAATCGAGGGTTCATCTCCTTGCTCAAGCATACCCATCGAAGTTTTTGAGTGTGATTAATCGATTGGGATTTGATTTGTGACATGGTATAAGAGAGAGATTGAATTAATCATTTCGATTCCTAGGGTTTAGATTGATTGTGTTTCACGAATGACGAGTGGTTGCGACTTTGTATATCACATCTAAACATAAATGTACATGTCGTAACAAGTAATAAAAATAGGTATTTGAGTATCGTTCCACGAGGATTTAGATCTAACGACTGAAGTACGAATAGTGTTTTTTGGGTTAAACATTCAAAACGTAATGGTTTTATGTAAAACTAAGGAAGTAACTAATTAAACGAAATTAATCAAAATCAAGCATGCACAACGATGGAAGATCGGAGTTGTAGATATTAGTGAAGATAGGGTTACGACTTCATCTTCCGATAGTATGTAGTCACTATATCGTTTTACTAATTAATCATGAATCGTAATTATACAAGGATCACTAAGGTTTCTACTCTATCTCGAGTTTTGGACTACGTCCAACCAAATGTCGTCTTTGACATCTCTTATTGAAAAATCGTCGTGTTGCGATAAAAAATGAAATTCGAAGGCTCCTAACATATCTCGTACATCACATAAATAATCTCTCGATCTCGCATTCAATATGTTGGCATGTGATCGAGTTCTCGATATGAGATTATCCTTTTGGAATCAAATCATATCATAGATCATACAATAAGTAATCAATTTGTTGAAGTATTAAGCATAATCACATATCATAACCCCATAACAATCAAAATTAGATTAACATAAAAGTGACATGAATACAATCATCCAACTAGATAATACCCTAATATCAGGTTTAGCTCATGATTCGAGTATCAAGTCAATAGAACAAACACCTATCGTGCATGAAAATCATTGTAGTATAAACAGTAAATCAAAACAAGTTAAGAACGCTAAATCGATCATGAAACGAATTCAAATCGATCCGATGACGATCTTTGATGTCGTTTCGATCACCTTAAAATCGTGGCCATCACCTCTCCTCAAAATCACCTTCAAATCCTGATTTTCATGCATTGTCATGTATGATGATGAATCAAATTGATTTTAGGCAAACAAGGGGTATTTATAGGCAATTTGAGAGAAGGGAGTCACGAGACACGCGTCCGGACGTGACCATCATGACACTCGGATGCTTTGATGAAAAGACTAAAGCTTAGTCTCGGGTAACACAAGACCGCGTCCGGACGCTTTGATGAAATTCTAGAACAGGGGTTTTGGAAAAATGAAGCGCACCCGGGCGTGGGGAAGCATTGCTTCCGGGCGCTTTGGCTTTTAACATGAACCATTGTGTTCGGACTGTTTTGTTCTCGTTTCTTTCTCATCTCGTCTTGCTTTATTCTTTGCTCGATGATACCACAATCCCGATGTCTTTCAATCATCTATTTTCTCGTTTTCACCTAAGAATCACACAAAAGCATCCAAACTCGCCAATATATAATCCATACGAATACGAATACAAAGACATCGAAATGACATATAAAATTGTAATAAAACTACACAAGAATCGAGCTAAACAACGAGTTCAACCGACAAGAAAAACCCTCCCCGAAATGTTTATCGAGTTGATGGCGAAACCCTAATTGATGGATCCCATGAGTTATTCCTCTATCATTCGGATTATCCAAATTCCTCTTTGGCTGGCAAGGAAGTTATTAGATGGATATAACTATGCGCATTGGAGAAGGACAGTCGAAGTATCATTGCTTGCAAAGAACAAGATGCGATTTATGATAGGAACAATCAAGAAGCCCGGATCAGATTCTGCACATTTGAGTCAATGGGAGAGATGCAACAACATGATGATATCTTCATCTTGGTTATTGCACTCAGTTTCAAATTAGGGCACTTAATAAAAAAAAGTGCTTCAAACTGTTTGGATTCCCAAGTGAAAACTCAAAAGGGAATAAGGTGGTTGCATTTGTGACTTATGATGAGTCTGTGAAAGATAGAAAAGAGGCTCAATCGGAAATAAATGAAGAACAAGACAAAGGGATGCTGCCTAGTAGGGAGACATCAGGAATAAGCAGGCGAACTGAATCAGTTAATGGGATTATTAGGAAAGTTTGGTGTGAGGAAAGATCATGGAGGCTACACACTACATGATAAGAGTTAAAGTTTGGCTACACAAGAATGATAAGAGTATCATGGCTAACATTTTGCAACAGACTTAATTAAACCATAGATTCGTTGTTCTCCGATCTCCACATTCTCTCCTTATATGCTCGTTAGATAGAAAAGTTAACATGCATATCATCTTTCTTTCTAGATTCAGATTTTGCACCATTCATTTCACAAAAATTGCATACAGTTTGTACTTATTTTTCTGGTCATATGACTAGATATTGCTCCTATGAAAATTGGTAGCTTCGTCAAACTGGTTGTTAATGTTTAGTAATCTATTATATTGTTCCTTATCATCTTGATAATGTTGTATTAAGTCATTTTTGTTGGATTAATGGACTCATATTATATGTACATAGACAATTTAATTATACGGATTAGTTATATATTATGTGTTATCTTACGGTTTGGCCAAAATATTGGTGGTTCTACGGATATTAATATTAAATGGGCTAATATGTCGTCTTATAAAATATAGAGCCCAATTGTGTACATATCCATGAGCTTGATTCTAATTGATGATGAACTGATTATGGTTAAGAACCAATATATATATATTAAGGTTATGGTCCCCGATTGAACATGTGCTACATCTCCCTGACCTCCCATCGCAAGAGAAGGAAACCGTAACGTGTATATCAATTGGAAAATACCCTAATCACAGTCGATCTTCAACCCGGATTAAAGACTTGCACTTATGGATTTAAGTACGCTTCCGCTTATGATTTGTTCTAAATAATTTGATATGAAGATTACAGTTTTATCGAATTTATTCTAATAATTTTATTTTGCAATGCATCATCATTGACAAAATCAAAAATTAAAAGGACCCTTTGTTTTTAAATTACAAACACAATTTGTTATGATAGAATGTATGAAGATCCACTCCATATCTCCGATTATAAAATCGTAATTACTGATTTGAAAGATTATTAGAGAACTCCCTCACTCAATGCTTTGTCGTGCTCATTTATATCGCCGGAATTGTACAGTGCTACCCCCACATATGCAGACGGCAACTTGAACTACGTTTGCATTGCCACAAGCTTGTCAGGTGAAAACCAAATCGTGAAAGGCCCAGAAAAGAACATACACTGATACACAAACACACCGACAACCAGAATCGGACAAATATAAATTCATTCTGCGGTCCACTCTCCATACCATGCTGCTGTTTCGCCCCCCTCCACGGATTTATTCATCTCATGTCAGATTTTGCCGGGGCAAAACATTGCACTTTCTTCACAATTTTAATGTGTACTTGCAACAATAAATAAATCGATGATACGTTCAGTTTTAGACAAATTAAATGAGTAGAGATAACTGTAGTCACAATTGAATTTCCGGCCCATAATTCAGGTCAGCGTAATTATGTGATCCGTGCGGTCATGCCATACCTTGCAAATCTAGATACACTTTGTTCGACACTCTTAGAGGATCTATCTTCAGAACACACGATGATGCCTACGATTAAAATGTTTATTATTTTTAAAAAAATGTAAAAAAAAGATATGGTTAACATTCTCCAATAACTTGAGAATTTTGATGGTGGAGAACAGACAGAGAAGATCCGTCTCCTTCAATTGATGAGATGTTCAATCAAGATGCAGGGCTCATTCATTCCCTGCATATATGCACCAATAATGGATTGAAAGATGAGGGAGTAGACATGACGGGCTTCGATGTGAGGATTCAACGAACAATTACGTACCGTACTGTTTGGTAGCGACAGTAGAGCAAGACATGTCAAAGCAAACTTCATATTCCAAATAATGAGATGTGTATGCATATCATTTCATTGCATAATTGCCTTGTGAATGATTCAAACAAACAAAGCAATAAATAGATCATACAAGCACCCTAAATTGAAAGGAATGAAAAGAAACATTCCATATAATCTTGTCTAGTATAGAAAGTGAAAAAAACATATTTATAATACAAAATGATATATATAGTTTTATCTCTATTTTTTCTATGAAGAGATTATTTTATGATATCATATGATGTCAAAATCTTAAACTCACAATTAGAAAAAGTAAAAGAGATAGAAAAAGTGAAAGAGATGAACGATTTATCATTGAACCCATTCCTTTCTACAACCAAAGCTAAATCACCTGATAGTAATCACAGCGAAAGGTAGTCACAACTTGAGGTATAACATAAGAAAGATGCAGAGCATTGCTTGGTTAACGCATTCATTTTATAAACCAGAGGTTTCATTCAACACAGCAAAGTGCCTAACAAGCTTGTTTGTCCTAATCAGTTCCCTTTTTCTATACACCAGGAACAGAGGAACTTACCCACATACAGCATTACTATCACACTTACGGACTCTTTTCCATATGATTCTATGCCATCATATGAAATACAAGTAACTTTTATCCATTTCAACCCGCTTGTCGATGGAGACATATCACGCGACAAACACGGAAAAGAAAGTGCGCAGAGTATTCCTCCATCACAAAACAACGAATGAAAAAGAAACCGAAAAGGAGAAAGAACCATCAAGGAGAAGAATGTGAACTGTAATCTGCAGATGACTTGAGTGACTACGACTGATATCACACGGTGGCTGAATCCGTTAACCTAGATTGTGTTCTGTACTTGGCAGAAAACAACATACTAGGTGCAATTTTGGAAGAAATTGTGGTGTAATTGTATGTAGAAGGATATGCATAGAATTACGCTAGTAAAATATTGATCATCTCTTCCAACTCCGACTCCTCGACAACGGATCCTGAAACCCACCAACAACCCACGTCTCCTTGGCAATATCCGACGACAGTTTCCCGAAACCAGCATCATATCTCATCAAGATCTCCAAACTCTTCCTCTCTTCCTTCTTCTCCTCTTTCTCCTCCTCCTCAAATTCCTTCCCATTTTCCTTTTTCAAATCCAACTTCTCTCGTCTCTCATCTCCCCACCCCTTCCCCGGAGCAGACCGACACCTCATCAACAACAAAGCATTCGCCGGTGGCGCCTGCATTGCACAATCCTCATCCCTCATCCCATCATCACGATCAACTTTCATATCCAATCCTCGATCATCAATATTATCTTCCCCATCCTCATTCAAAACCATCAGCCACCTCGACAACACATCGTCCCCAACAGCTACGTTTTCTTGATTTCTTCCATCCTCGTCCTCATCTTCATCTTCAGAAGAGATCGCCGCCCCATGGAAGGACCCCAAGCATCGAAAATCGAATTTAAACGATCTCAAACATGACAAGAACTGCAACACATCTTTCTTGATCCCAAACGAATCCCCCCAACTCCCTCTTTTCTTCTTCTGCTCCTTTTTCTTCGCATGAACTCTCTCGATTTCCTGCATAACGGAGTTCCATCCGCGACAACTACCCCCCGACCGTCTCCGTCCCTTCACCTGTCCCGAACACGTAACCTTCGGACTACTTGGCTCCGAGAACTGATCTTCTCTGTTGTTTTTCTGTCCGTCGCCGCCGCTGGCACGGTGGGAGTGGATGATCGACCCACTTCCGCCGATGCTGTTGCTGCGCCGTCGGCGGCGAGTGGTGGGGATAATGGCGTCGCCGCTAGCTCTGGCGGGGCTGGGAATGGGAATGGTGGTGAGGTGGGTTCGAGGCGGAAAACAGACGAGAAGGTCGGCTGATGGGGTGAGGCGGCTTTGACCGCGTTTCATTGCGGCGGCGGAGAAAGAGGCGGGGGCGGTTTGTGTGTGTGTGATTGGGGGAGTGTTGGTGGAGTTTGGAGAGGCGTTTTTGTTGTTTGGGGATGGGAGTTATGGCAGTGTTTTAATGGGAAAATTAACGGGTAGATACATATGTAATATGGTGATGGAAATATCGGATCAGATTTAGTTTTACTGAGTTTAATATTTTAAATAATGACACAAGTGTGTTGACACACTTAGGTTTAGACTAACTTATTTAAGATAGATAATTTACATTAAAACGTCATGGAAATGTGTTTTAAGATTTGGTCTAATTTTATGATAGGTAAGTTTTTTGCCAAAAGCTATGATTCGATATTCTCATCACTTTTAATCTCAATCATTTATTTTAATGAGAAGTATCTAAATTTGATGCGTCAAGAGTCGAGTCCTATATTCGGTTTGCCAAGAGAAATTTTAGTTCGTTTCTCAAATAAATATTGTTTATCTATCATTAATGTCAAAACGGTTCGATTCAGATAAAAAATTTATGTTAACTTGAAATTCCTTTGTATGTCTTTAAGTTTTGATAGAGAATATTTCATCCGTCTCATAATATAGACAACAAAATTGATTTATATATAGATTTATATATGTGTTGATTTTTTGTGGAATTTGATAGAGAAAAGAAACATCATTTTGGTGATAATGTGATTTACAGTAACAGTTGAGCTGTGAGAGAAGATAGTAATTATGGTGATTGTTTTGTTATTTTTTTATGTGAAAATATTATTAAATATGATATGTTGTATATATTTTAAAATGATATAAATAAACAAATATTGTTTATATTATAGAATGGAGAGAGTATAAGGAACTTCTCCCGTGAAAAGTGATCTATGAAGACCGTACATCCGGAAATGTTCCAATGCTACTCATCTTACCTTCTCAATGAACTAGTAAAATTCTCCCATGTTCATTGGATATTTATAAACTCCATGAACTTTAACGATGCGTCTCTAGATTTTCACGGAATTTGGTGATATATCCTCTAATTCTTGAGTACATGAAAAGTATGTAACGGATCGAAGTGTTTAAAGGAAGACTAGAGTGCATAATCCACGTACAAGAGTGCAGACTGTTGCACGTTCTAGTGCCCCTCAATACTAGTCCATTAGAACAGTTGATAAAATCGGTTCAAGCACATGCACGCATTTCATCAAAAAAAAAAAAAAAAGTTACACTTCCTATAGAATTGTACTTGTTTAATATAGGCCATTAAAAATGTAACAGTCATTGAACTTGTAAATAATCTCTTCTCTCATAACTCATACGGAGTATATTTAAAGAAAAAACCCTTGATTTTCAATGGAACAACTTCTTCTACTTATCACCTTCGAAGAAAACTTATAGTTCGACGTATAAGCTATAAACGATGATTAACGTGACATGAAAAATAATCCGATGCTGCCCTGTATAGTTCGTACATTTCTGCATTTCTCCACCATTGCGCGAAGAATAGATAATCATGAAAACAGGTGACACTTAAAAAATAAATGGTTCGTACCGAATTAGATTACGATACATGAAACCAAAGCACTTCAATGATCACTGTACATGTGATCGTGATAATGGCCAAGAAATTATTTAATGATATCCATGTATGATGAGTTTCTTTACAGGCAAGACTTCCAATATTTTTTGTCGACTTTTTCGAAAAACTAAGGGTCACTTAGCGGCGTGGCGTGGGGTGGGGTGGCTTGAGTATCACTAGTATATGTATGTGATTATTGACTTTGCTTTACAAACTATACTTCTAGTATATGTATGCCCACATGCGCATGTAATTTGAATATGTGATTATTAATCTTTTATTTGCAACCGAGGCCGGTAATTAAATGGTATAAGACAACGTTTCCAGGATTTTTAATGTAACACTCTTAGTTAGAATTGAAATAACCTTGATCATATATCAGATTGATTTTTTGAACAATTCTGCGGATGTTAAATAGAACTCTCATCTTAGAAATTCTCAAGGATCACGTAGTGATTTTTTGTCAATCTGTGCTAATTCATGGTTAAGACTATGACATAAACATGACCACTTATCAGATTCGATAAACTGAATAGATTTCTTCGAATTCGTGATCAGAGTGCATAGACAGCTCAAAGAATAAGCGCACGCTTCAGGATTGTGATTCTTTTCTCAAGCTCCTTAGAAAATGAACCCAACCCAACCAACATGCTTAACCATTTTGCAAAATTTTTGCACGCGAACCAAACGCGTACAAAGGGTCCCAAAATGAATCATATACAGCAATGAGTATGTTAATGAAATAATGTCATGTAGTGAAACATAGGGTAACATACTTTATATTGTATCAATAACATATATGGTGGTCCAATATTCCCCTGATGAGTCTTTGCATCCGAAAAACGACTAATCTTGGTTGATTTTGAGTCATCTGAATTGATAAAATGAATAATTTGAGGATGATGTGCTTTAGATATTTAGCGTGTGATCCAATGGGTCATATTTGCACTGGGTGTTGTTCAACCTTTTTTGAGGGTGGTTTGCATGATTTGCATTATCATGATGCCTAAAAGAGATTCCCTCGAAGGCTCCAATCCATATGTGCATAATGCGCAAAAGCATGTCTCATCTTTTCTGTTTCGTTACTGATAGAGGTTATGTGATGTTGAAGCTACATGTTCAATATTTTCAAAAATTCTTCGATTAAAATTGATTAAAAGGTCTTTCATAAACAAAGGAGAATTTAAAATAAAGTAAGTTAGCAGCTAGGACTACAGGAGGTAGGAGAGGTGGGTGCAATTTACTCTTCATGATAGAAAATACACCCTCCCGCGACAAAGTCGTAACATAATTAGGAATTGAGATAAATTTTGGACCTAGGTTTTTGGTCCTTATTTTGTTGTTAATATAATGTATTGTTTTCATGTAATAATATGTAGCACCATTTTTTTTTTTTGAGGAAAAATCATCCATCTATTTATATATATAATAAATTTAGTCATTTTTGAAACCAAAATTTGATATCAAGTTTGGTTGATCATACATTGAGTGTAGAAACAATCCATAATGAATACTTAATTTTCAATGACTTTTCACAATCCAATAAATTGACTCAATATGAAAAATAATCCAAACAACCAATCTTTCTATGATATATCTTCAACAAAATCAGTCATACAATAGCTGAACATAACACCTATTCGAAATTGAATAGGTTGAGGAAAATATGCGTTATTAAAACCAAAGCCAAAGCAACTATAAACATCAATTCAAGATATCAGTCGTGTTTTGCAACAATTCATCTGAGACATAATCTATTTAGATATATTAAATTATATTCACCTTTTTGGTATCAAAATTTGGTTTTATTTCACATCAAATTTGATTGATCTTTTATTTAATGAGTAAAATCCAAATTAATTATATTTAATATAAATTGACTCTCCATTTTCCATAAATCCAATATGTTTTGAAAATGTATGAAAAAGTAAAAGTAATAAATAAAAATTTTAAAAATATAAGTATAAATAGTTCATGTTGTTTTAATTTATATTTTAAGTTAACATCACAAATTATTAAACAAAAAATTTGTATGATTGTAAAAAAAATTAAAATCTAAATTGGATAATGCATTTTTCATAAAAATTAATATCATATTATTTTTCCTATAAATTATGAATCAATATAAAATTTAATACTCCTTTTCAATAATTTTAATTAGTATACATATTATTCAAAATAATAATTATTATCATATATATTATAATTAATAAATTATCCAAAGTATAAAATTAACAACAAAATTTATAAAATATTTATACAAAGAATTTCACAAGTAATTATTTTAAAAATGATAAAAAATAAATAAATTATTATTATTATATAAAAACCAGGTTAAAAACTTGTGGGAGTTAATTTAAAAAACAATGAAGCAATGAGGAATATAATTAAATTATATGAGTGAACGGTTCCAACGCGACACACTCTTTGCTTTAAATTTGAACAGATTACTTTTATTATATAACAATACAAAACTATAATCCCAAATAAAGTTTATACATCCACATTATCAAAGGTGCGGAATGATAATATTAAGTCTCAATCTCTATATATGGTAAAAATAGATTAAATAATTATACATAAACCCAACATACGAACAGCAGGTTTATTGCAATTCATAACTTGATGAAATTAAACAAATAATTCTTAATATATTTTTTTATTTTTGGTAATAATACTACTAAGTTATGCGCGTGATTTATTCCAGACTGGCAAACACCATGGATTCTAAAAACAACAGGAATTGAGAGGATTATCTACATTTCACCAATTGGATTAATCAAGTAATGTGCATTTGATCTATTTGTTTTGCATTTGGTCCGTTATGGTTAAGGGTAGTAATTTGTGAATTTGCACAGCGGTTTGGGCCTGTCTGGTCTATCAAACAATAATGGACAAACGAATGTTTTAAAAGCCCAAATCCTCTAGCCCAATTCCTTGGGTTAATCCGCTTGTACTGGACTATTGACCCAAATCTCGATTATTAAATGGAATTAAAAAATAGAGATAAAAAAATATAGTATAAAGCATGATTTATAAAATAAAAAAGTATTCCGTTTATAAAATATATAAGAACAAAAAAATAATTATCATGTTGTGAAACAAAATTAATATAATATCCTGATTGCTAAGATTATTTATAATTACTTAATGACGATTTCATATGACAGTATAAAGTTTTAAGGGATTTTGTTTTTTTTTTTATGAAATATTTGGTATATATGATAATTATATTTTTTCATTTGATCCAAATATTTTAGATTAGATTTGAGATATTAAAATTTATATTTAAATGGGATGATGATGAAAATATAGATATGATTGTTCGAAATTTTTTAACTTTTAATCAAATAGTTAGGTTAAAGTTAATATAGTCAAGAGTTAACCTCGACCATTCAGTAAAATGAAAATTAATTGGATAAGATCCTGTTAATTTAAATAAAAAAAATTATTTGATTATCTTCTAAAATTTTTAAATGACAATAATGTCCCATCATATCGTTTTTCATCGAATGGTTTGCCTCGAAAAAATCTTACAGGTATAGAGATTATTGTATATTGAACTTCATAATTAGATTCTTCATTTTTTTTCGATAAATTGATTTAAGTATTACGATTTACTTGCGTTATTTATATTAGTCTTCAATCTCGATTATTAAATTAAAATAAAAGCTATAGATAGAAAAATTTAGTGTAAAATACGACTTATAAAATAAAATAGAAAACTCGTTCGTATGTATTAATGTATGGGAACAAAAAAAGAATTATTGTGTTGGAAAAAAAATTAATATAATATCAGGTAAGATTATAATCACTTAATGACGATTTTATATAGAAGTATAAAGTTTTTAAATTTTTTTTATTTCTTTGTGAAATATTTCGTATATGTAATGATTATATTTTTCATTTGATCCAAATATTTTAGGTTAGATTTGAGATGCTAAAATTTATATTTAATTGAGATGATGATAAGCTTATAGATATTATTGTTCGAATTTTTTAAATTTTTAATCAAATAGTTCGGTTAAATTTAATATCGTTAAGATTTAATCTCGATGGATTAAGAAAATGAAATTAATTAGATAAGATCCTAGTAGTTTAAATAAAATGAAATTATTTGATAATCCCTTAACTTATTTAAATAACAATAATGTCCCGTTATAACGTTTGTTATCGAAATGATTTGTCGCGAAATATATAGATTATTGTATATTGAAATTGATAGTTAATTCTTTTTTTCTGTAAATTGATTTAAGTATTACGATCTTCCTGTGTTATTTATATTAGTCTTCAATCTTGATTATTAGATTGAATTAAAAGATAGAGATAGAAAAATCTAATGTAAAATATGACTTATAAAATAAAATAGAAAACTCGTCCGTTTGTATTAAAGTATGAGAAAAAAAATTATCGTGTTGGAAAATAAAGTTAATATAGTATCCTGATAGGTAGGATTATAATTACTTAATAATGATTTCATATAGAAGTATAAACTTTAAAGGATTTTTATATTTCTTCATGAAATATTTTGTATATATATTCTTTTGATCCAAATATTTTATGTTCGATTTGAGATATTAAAAGATATTTAATTAGGGTGATTATGGGATTATAGATATGATTGCTCGAATTTTTTTAACTTTTGATCAAGCACTTATGTTATATTTAATATCGTCAAGATTTAACCTCGATCGTTTAATAAAATGAAATTAATTGGATAAAATCCTGTTAGTTTAAATAAAATAAAATTATTTGATTATTTATTAAAAAAATTAAATTATAATAATGTCTTGTCATATTATTTGCAATCGAAATGGTTTGTCGCGAAAAAAAACTTACCTATAAAGATATATACATTATTGTATAATGAACTTGATAATTTGCTTCTTCATTATTGTTTACGATAAATTGATTTAAGTATTACGATATGTCTACGTTATTTATATTAGTCTTCAATCTAGATTATTAGATTAAATTAAGAAATAAAGATAGAAATATTTAATGTAAAACACGACTTATAAAAAAAATAGAAAACTCGTCCATCTGTATTAATGTATGAAAACAAAAAAATAATGATCGAGTTATGAAAAAAAGTTAATATAATAATCTGATAGGTAAGTATTTGTAATTACTTAATGACAATTTCATATAGAAGTATAAAATTATAAGTATTTTTTACATTTCTGTGTGAAATGTTTTCATTTGATCCAAATATTTTAGGATAGTTTGTGATATTAAAATTTATATTTAGTTGGAGTGATGATGGATAATAGATATGATCCTTCGGATATTTTTTTAATCAAATAGTTAGGTTAAATTTAATATCGTTAAGATTTAGTCTCGACTGTTCAATAAAATAAAATGAATTGGATAAGGTCGTGTTATTTTAAATAAATAAAATAGAAAAATCTCCTAGAATATACCTTTTCCAAAATATTATCCAAAATAAATAATTCCCATTTGATATAATTTATATTTTCATCAAAACAAACAGCCCCGCGCGTTATCAAAGTTTTTCAATTCATCAAATCTCAACCAGAACTCATCAAATTTATTTCTAATCACGCCCATTTGGTCTAAATACACAAATCAATTGATTTCCATCCACAAAACATCTTAAATCATTCAATTTCATCTAAAATTCGGTTTTGTTCGTTTTGGAAACCCTAACTACAAAATCATTGTTCATTCATCGTTTGCAGGGATTGAAAACTATAAGGTCCTCTTCAGTGTGCCGATTTGACTCGCCATGTCCTTCGGTCAACACTCAATTCCTATTGGGTTTGTAATCCATCGGACTAATTAAAATTATAGATGTCTAGGTATTTTCAAAACGAAAAAAAAAGAACTGCTTATGTTATGACATAGATATGTCAAGTATTTGTATTTTGGATGTGTAACTTGTATGCACAAACTCTAGTATTTGATGTTGAAATATGTTTGATTTTGTAATAAATTTTTATCAAACACATTTAGTTTCGAAACAGATTTGGTGTGTTACAAAATTAGGCATTAAGTTTCAAATCTTGTGTTCCTTGATTTTCAAATATTTTATAAAGTTTAAGGCATAGAGTTATATGATCTGCATTACAAAGCATTCCCGACATGCTTATTTTTAGGCTTTGAACAATGATCAAGTTAATGGCTTAGGAGTTACAAGATTTATTTATGTAACTTTTCATATTCTAAGTCTATATTACTTGATCGATTACACTAATTATGATGTAGCATCATGGTATGTCATGATGGTAGTGAGTTACAATAACTCTTTCACCAATGCCAGGTGGTTGAGCATCGAGAAGAGGGATCCTTAAAGGTCCTGGCCCTTGTAAGGGTAGCCTTAAACATTAGATCGGTAATTGTTCCCATAAATATAGCAGTCTGATTCTCCATTCAGGGCTAGAGTGTTGTCAATATCTCAATTGTGACCAAACCCTGTCGTGCTTAAGGTTCTTAAACCTCTTCCTCCCGACTTGTCACTCTCCCGGCCATGTTTGTTGGTCGAGATAGGAGATCGAGTTGAAAATGGTTAGTACTATGGATCTGTTCGATGTTTCTAGTGTTATGACTCTTTCGAGTCATCAAACCAGGACCCACGGAAGGCACCAAAATGTTTGTGTGGAAACAGAGTTGGGAGCCTGGGTTTATGAGACCAGGTATCTATATTGTGATATTTTCGTTGACAGGCCCTCCTCTACTCTCTTGGTCTACAATCACATTAGGAAACAACAGACCAATTGGTCGGGCTCGAGGAGATTTTCCTTGGGGAGCGGCTCCGATGCTTAAGTCAATAGGATTTCAAAAAGCACAATAAATAACTACAAAGTCGAGTTCAGAGAAGTTATTTTTTTATGATAAAATAAGGATATTTATATGATATTATTGATCTTTTGTATGGTTGACATCTACCATCTTCTTCGGAGATGGTTGACTTGACCATTAATGATGTGTTATCTGGGCTTTTTAATAAGTCTTTCTGACCTAATGGTGTTGGGCCTTCTTATTATATTATTGTACGTTAATTTTTATACCAATAATTTCAAATTCGTTGATTAGATCAAGCCGTTGAAAGGTTGGGCTTCGTTCTTGATATTCAATCTATAGAGAAGTTCGGTTATCATTAATCATTTATGCCCAATCGTTTGAAAATTCTTTCATCCCTCTTTGATTATTAATGTTTTTTTTTTTTGAAACTATATAGGATGAGACGAAGTGTGTACAAAAGAGATTAGACATTCGTGTTTATCTTTTTGGATAGTATAAGGTTGATGGGGCCATGATAGCGAAGGATGACTCGACTGTGTTGAGTATATATGTGAGCTGATTATCGTGTCAAGAAACTTGAGGAAAGATAGATTCACCAATAACGCGTCAATTCATATAATTTTTTTCCGATATAAGAAAAGATAGTATATATTATTGAAAAATGGTTCCTTCTACAAACAACAAGAAATAGACTGTTTCAGGGCTTTCACAACCACTCGTTAGTTTAAAATATTTTTTTTAGTTTTAATTTGATTTTTCAAATCTTAAACTTGTGGCGAAAATTGTTCCTCCAACAGTTTACTTCCTGTTGTTTGCAGCAGGAATACTTGTCCTATACACTGTATGAGTTAGACTGTTAGTCAGAGTCAGGTTTGGGTCTTGGGCGGTCTCGGCTGGATATAGTAATTGGAACATGAAGGAGTGACAAGGTGCTTCTAGTATCGTTCGTTGGATGCATCGCTTGTTTGTATCTTTAGAATGTCAGTTTATTGCACCTGGAAATGGGCATTATGCTTGAATTTTCATTCTGGATTGTGGATGTGTTGTTGGAAAATGTTCGCACAGATATGTTATTTGGGTCATAATTGTTGTACCTTCACTCTCATGTATAGCTTTCGCTAGATATGTTAGTGTACTTACAATTACGACGAGGGGTTGGACAACACTGTCAAAGAATTCCGGTTAGATTTTGCTGTAAATGAGATTGCACTGTTGCTCCTGCTAAGGCCTGTGTGAAAAAGCAACGCAATTGCATCTGCGATACTTAGTTGTATATGAAACGTGACAAGGCTCTGTAGTGAGGGAGGAAAAGCTCGCTGGCTTTGCCAGTTACGCGATTTTACACATCAGATCTTTGTTGCAATTGAAGCACATGATGAGTGAAATATAAAGCATGACTGCAATGAAAATGCTTTTCTAATATTTGTTTAGTGGTGTTCCTTTCTCAGATCGTGAAGTGTCTTCAGAAAGTCCTTTTACAATTCGACCACAAACGAAGCAGAACTCTTCAAATGCAATGCCTTTTGTTGCAAGTTGGTGTAAAGATGGAAATGGTTTTGGCCGATTGTCAGATGAACTCAAGGAGACTATAGGCGGTGATGCAAAATGCTTGTAAGTTTCCGTAGTTGGAGATATGGCTTTTCGTTTGATAACAATCCAATGCTTTAATGTTTCCAGTTTGGAATATCTAGTTTTTTTTTTTTTTTTTTTTTTGGAATTCGGATCAAGATTTCATTAAAATAAAACAAATCTAGCATAACCTATGATATTATAAATCGATGAGTATGAACAAGAAATAATTCCTAATCTGACCTTGAAAAGTTACGAGATATACAAAATCTGTTATTAATATTTTTAAATTAAGACCATTTATAAGATCGAAGATTGTAACTTACGGAAATATCTAAACAACGTCCCTTTTTCTCGGAGTGCGCATAATCATATCATCTGTTTTCTTTTATAAGTATATGATGCTGCTATCTGATCCAAGATAACATAAATCTATTAATAGCACATGATATGATGTTATCTCCATTAATAATTTAGCTCATAGATTAAGCCAAAGTCCACTTTCTGTGAGATACAATGGTACTGACTGCCGTGCAAGTAGGCAAAAACATAGTCGGTATATTCTTGGACAAAGCAAAACTCTAAGGTCCAATAATTGATGCCAAAAAGGTGAAGATTGCTACACATGAAGTGAAATTTGGAGGATGAAATGCACCAATGATGGATGGATTTCTGAGTTTTGTGACTGTCTAAATAAGTGGAGCAAGGCGCTTCTTTACACGGCTGAAAGTGATGCTACATAGTTCTCCATTTTACTTTTGCTTGGACCCTTGGAAACATTGATAATTGTGGAGATGTCGCTTAAGTGGAAGCAAACTCCACTTTCAACCATATGGGTTCTGTTGATCTTATTCATCTTGGTCGCGTTGAACTTCCTCGCTTCTGGTGGGTTTCGTGCTCTTGCACCACCTAACTTCTGTTGAAATCCATGTGGAATCCTTTTGTCGGGCTAGGAGACCTTTTTCCTGGCTTCATGGTGGGAATCTTGGAATTAGAGTGTGAATTAGGTGGTTAATACAACAATTTAAGTAAATGAGTTATATGTGGTATATATATATATATATATATATATATATTTCATAATTGATGTGGGTAAACATATCATTTACATTATCAACTCCTCCCTGAGTCTGAATCCATGAATTTTCTCTACAAACATACTTTGCCCTACCCACATACTACTTGTTATGATTCAGGAAAGAGCCCAAAGGAGAAAACCACATCAAATCGGACATGAATAGAATATCCATGTGAATTGAGCCCAACTATTAACCCAAAAACTTAAGCTGATGGATTATGGGTTGTTCATGTATATATTCTATTTTTTTTTTCACGATCGATGTGAGTAAACCTACTCACATATATCCTCAACAGACACAATACACCGAGAAGTTATTGCTGAGAAAATCACCCTTATGTTTATGCTACATCTAGCATTCGGCGTGCAAAACACAAGGAGTTCTTCATAGTTATGATCCTGACATGTTAAATCTCCTATACTAGGCAACAACATCGGTATACGTGAGCAGCTTATTTAAACCTGTGATCCTCTCTTATCTATGTCTGAGCATTTGTAGTCCGAAAATGATGCATTGTGTCTTGGTTTTAGCTGAACAGTACACCACCTGATGTTTATGTGATTTCTTGAGTTTTGGTATGAAAAAATGAGCTACGGCCAACTTGGCGTTTCTTTGGCTACGTTTCATGCTAGAGTAGCGAATTCTGTTTTGACTCAGTGGAACGCATGTTGGAATTAATCCACATAAATAACTGTAACCTTCATATCGAATTATTTAGAATAAATCATAAGCGGAAGCGTACCTGAATCCATAAGTGCAAGCCTTTAATCCGGGTTGAAGATCGCCTAGGGTTAGGGTATCTTCCAGTTGATACACGCACTAGAGTTTCTCTCTCTCGCGATGGGATGCTAGAAAGATGTAACGTATATTCAACCGGGACCATAACCTTCATATATATAGTGATGCTTAACCCTAATCAGCCCATCATCAATTAGGATCAAGCCCGTAGGTATCTACACAATTGGGCCCTATACTCTATATGACGATGTATTGGCCCACTTAATATTAATATCCATAGGACCACTAATATTTGGGCCAAACTGTAAGATAGCACATAACATACAATTAATCCGTATAATTAAATTGTCCATGTACATATAATATGAGTCCATCAATCCAACAACGCAATGTTCATGTCCGAGGCTAGATAATGCACATTTCAAGTTCTTTTTCACTTTTCCCCAAGGTGAAAAAGAAGTTCCTGTGAGCATCTACAGTCATATTTGTGGTTATGGTTTATATTTTAATTAATAACCCAGTCCTTTTTAATTTTGCTTTGATCACCTGAAATATATTCTTTGTATAACACTATATAAGTTCGATCTTATTGATTATATTGATTTTTGACTTCTTTATATATATATTCTTATTGTATAAAAAAATAGAGAGAAAATTAGGGTTTTTTTTACTTTTTAATTAGTGAGTTTTTTCTTCCTATGAGTTTTTTCTTCATCTTGGAGGGTTTTTTCCACATAAATTTGGTGTCATTTTTTCGTTCTTATTTCTAATCGATTGTGCTTATGAGTTAATCGATTGTCTACTGTATTATAATTATGGGATTATCTCGAGTGTTAAATTGCAACACTAATCGCAAGTATGCATCATTTCCAGTTGCATATCCTCTTGTATTTAGGACGTACAAAAAATGAAGAAGGGATGCCACTCTTTTTATCTAGGTTTTTACCTCAGACACGATTTTTAAAGTGGAAAATCCCTCGATGTGAGAGGTGAAAAACCACGAGGTTGAACCCCACCACAAATCTTCACTATCATTGAAATAATGAGTACATAAGGTCCTCTATAGATAGCACTAGAGGTAATTACGATCACAAATAAACAAATCAAATCAGCGAGCAAATCAACTAAAAACGAACAGTTTCCAAGAGTCTTGTTTGACAGCAATATCTCAATGCACACAACTCCAAACAATGCACCGTCAAACAATGCCTCTAGGAACAACCATGAAACCCTTAGTGAGCTTCCATCGGCCATCATAGAAGGTGGTGTAAAATCCCTCATCATCCAGCTTACCTGTGGCTATCAAATTCAGACGAATATCAGGAATATGTCTCATATCATGGAAAACTAATCTCGCATCGTTACTGGTCTCTAGGAATACATCCCCATTGCCTATAACTCATGTCAGTCCATTATTCCCTATCTTCACAAGAACGTAGTCACCAGCCCTGTACGAAGTGAAGAAATTTCTATGAGAAATAGCATGAACAGATGCACCACTATCAATCACCCAGCTGGTTTCATGACGCATAAAGTTAATTGCATTCCCATCAAACACAAACAGAAAACCATCAGAAACTACTATAACTCGATCATCTTTTTAATCTGTATTAGTCTTCTTCTCTTTTCCTTGCTCACTCAACTCTCTTTTCAAAACACGACAGAATCTTCTAAGATGACATTTCTATTGACAATGATGACATTCAACATTCGCATACTTATTAGATGTACCTCTGCTCTTACTGTAGCTCTTACCCCTGTTAATCGAACAACGACTATCGCTTCTACCTCTGTTCTCAACAACCAAGGCATCTTGATGTGAAGAAGTTCCTTGTGTTTTTATTCTCATCTCTTAATTGAGAATACTACTCTTGACGAGATCCATGGTAATCATACCATCTGGAGTAGAATTGGACAACGAAGTTCGAAAAGTCTCCCATGAGTCAGGTAGAGTGCCAAGCAGCCATAAAGCCTGAACCTCATCATCAAACTTTATCTTCATTGTAGCTAACTCATTTATAATTCTCACAAAGGAATTTAAATGATCAGCCAACGAGGTACCATCACGATATCTCGATATCATCGACTGTTTAATCTTAAACAATTTATTGTTTTCTATCTTTCGAGCATACAGTTGCTCGAGCTTATTCCACAAGGTACGAGCATCTATCACATTTGCAATATGATTCAGCATATTATCATCAGCCCGCTGCCTAATGTACCCACAAACCTGACGATGTGGAATCTTCCACTGATCATTAGTTTTATCTTCAGGTTTCTCCTCAGAAAACACTGATAAATAATAATCTTTCACATAGAGCAAATCTTCTTTCTTTTCTTTTCACACATGATAATTCAAACCATTCAATGTGATCATTCTACTCGTATTTATCTTCATTGTTCAACACAAGTCAAACCAAGCAATAACCTCGGCTCTGATACCACTTTGATGGGAGGTAGGACACAAAAAGAATACCAAATAAATCGTCTCCCATTTGTGTTTGCCTATTTGGAAGCAAAAGAAGTAGAACAGAAAATAATAAAGATACAAATGAAGTAGAGGTGAAAATCCACAAGACCAAAGTCCCCAGCACAAAGTTTCACTATCAATAAAATAATGGTTACAGAAGATCCTCTCTAGATAGCACTAGAGACAATTACGATCGCCGACAAACAAATCAAATCAGCGAGCAAATCAACTAAAAACGAACAGTTTCGAGTAGCCCTATTCGGACGGCAATATCTCGGCGCACACAACTCCAAACGATGCACCGTTTGACCTCGATCTCACACCGGATTGATCTCTAAACGATGAACGGTTAGGAACACGCTTACCAAATTTGGCCTCGATCTGACACCGGATTGATTTTCAAATAGTTCTCTTAAGTTGAGTGTACAGTGTAGATTTTCCAACGAAAATCTGCCGATACTTGTTATGATCTGATCGATTCTCTTGGTGCGATTCTGTTGGTTTTCTGTGTAGATTAGGAATTTTCTCTTGACTTGAAGAACCCAAACAACCAAGGCTGTTGCACGATAGTTTTCTTCTCTCTGATCTGTCACGCATAATCTAATAATCAAAAACCCTTGATCTCAAAAACATCTCCTATTTATATTTTTGGTTAAAAGATAACCCAATGAAACCAAATTCTTTCATATAGTTAAATATGTGTTTTCGACATCGGGCTTCCTCCATAAGGAGTGACCGGCCCAACAACTACATACAAGGCTTATGTGTTAACATCAGCTTCTTATGTAATATCTGTTTCATAACCATGTAGTTAGAGTAAATCGAATCCAGTACATGAAAGAAGATTTTGATTTACTCTAACTACACGGTTATGAAGGGAATAACTATGTCTGAAGCAATCTGTGGGATCCGAGTAAATATATTTGGTTTCTGTTAAACAAGTATTTTATGATGTTAATGTTCAAATCAGTATACTGATACAATTCTCCTCTCTTGTTCATTTTTTCACAATACATTGTAGGGCTAAACAGACGAAATCTGTAGTGGTACCGATACTAAGGTCATAAGCTTCATGAAAATAGCTTCAATTTGGAACCTGTGTCACTGTTGGGAACTTTGTTTTAAAAACTAAATGCCATGGAGTGGTACATTTTGCAAAGTCCATGTTTTGATAATATCATTTAAACAGTAGCCAAACCATTCACTAGAAATTTTAGTCAGAATTTTTATTTTCATGTCTGTTGTTCTGTACTCTGTACAAAATAAATATAACCACTCTTGCCCTGCATAGAACTTAACAAAATTAACTAAGTATAATTAACTAAGTACACTGATCTTCAGCTTCCCTAGATAGACAGGCGCATGAGAAGGCTTATTCGCTGTCATGTTTCTTGAACTGAAGGCATATTCCATTCTACCAAACGCTGAAGAAACGATTTCACTTCGGATGGTTCCTGTAGGGTATAAGATGCATTTGTTTCCTTCGGGACCTTAGAGACAAGGATCCCGAGCCCTTTGTTCCCTTCCTTTAAAACTTTGAATGCATCCTCATCGGTTCTGTCATCGCCGATATAAACTGGAAAGACATTGTCAGTGTCCGCAAATCCTGCAGCAACCACCAGGACACATTTTAATCAGACGCAAAATGTTGACTGAATCTGAAGTCCTGTTGTGTGGATAGTTTCTCAGGTCTGTAT
Organism: Drosera capensis; assembly: GCA_001925005.1. Classification (NCBI taxonomy): domain Eukaryota; kingdom Viridiplantae; phylum Streptophyta; class Magnoliopsida; order Caryophyllales; family Droseraceae; genus Drosera; species Drosera capensis. The sequence goes on from LIEC01011197.1 coordinate 48,274, forward strand.
AGCTAAATAGATGTGTAAATGATAAAGGGGAACTCACCAAGACTCTCCAAGAGGAACTCCAGTGCTTTTCCCTTGTCCCATTTAATCGCCGGTCGGATCTCTAATACCTGTTGTTCATAATATATTTTTACTTTGTTAGTTTCACAGGTATCCCCAGACCGTGATGCATGGATGAATTGCCTGATAGAGTGGTCACTTTGCCATCTCCATGTACTTTTCAGATTAGTCCATATTCTCAAAATTAATCATTAAACATCAAACGATTAACTTGTGTCAGCTCACGCGAAAGGAAAAGATGTTGACAAATGATGTTCCATCAACTTTTTACAATAGATACCTTTCTGCCTTGGGTCAATCTCAGTCCTGGATACTCATTCAGCACATCTTTAACCTGTTCTGCCAATTCAGCCCATCTCTGGAAACAGGAAAAAAAAAAATAAGAAACGTGTACAAAAAACTTCAATGAATACATGATGTGGGGTGACTAAAAGTTAGGAGAACAATGATATGGAACCATGCATGTTAGTTGTTACCTTCTCATCAACACACCGGAAATGGACCGATAAACAGAATTTGTTGTGCTCAACTTTCGCTCCAGGTGTCGAACGTGTCTTTTCTGACAGGGTCGCGTGAACCTGCACGTTACATGGATTGCAAAGTTGAGATAACTGATGGTGTCTTTTGCACATTATTTGGAGCTCATGAGGTGTGACAGAATGTCTTGTTTGTTACCTCATTGATAATTGGTATGAAGTCGCTTGCTGCTTGGAATAGAACAGCTCCATTCCCCGGCTGTTTTAGTTCTTTGGGTCCTTGGATGTCCATGCCATGGCTGCCAGCGTAATAGAGCTCGGCTAGTCTTACGAAATCATACACCTGTTATTGCATATTTTGGATCATAAGTCAGATTGGTGTCGCAAAATTCGAAAGAAAAAAAACCTAGGAGAAGCAAAATGTACCTTGTCTCTACATCTCCCGGTGACTATTGCCGTAGGAAAACGTTTTGCTACTCCTCTAATCGCAACTCTCATCTGATCAAATTGGGGAAAGGAAAATAGGAGAAGAGTTTAGACATATTGTTCTATTTCTAGTGCTTGAATTAAGATGATGTCGTGGTAATGACAATTGTGAAGCAGACCTCGTCGGACATGAAAGCTCGATCGGGGTCATTGACAATGGGCGACAGAGTGCCGTCGTAGTCAAGGAACATCACAATCTGTTTTCCGTTTGCTTCATTCATTATCTTCTCAAACATGTCTAATGCAGATGGATGATGGACCTGCTCAGGAATCAAAAAGAGTGAAACAGAAGACACACGGAACATAATCAGAAACAGCCTCTTCAACTAGAAACTCAATTTCTTATCGAAAACATGGTGAATTAATACTTGAAAATTTGAAAGCTGATCATGGTTATACCATCCAAGAATTCTCATTATGGTGTTGTTGTTGCAGTTGAGGACTCGTGAGAGTCGTGGCAGAAGATTTGGCACGGTTGGTAGGCGAAGAAGCTCTCATGGAATCGACCCAGGCATTGATCTTCTCCGCGGTTTCCAGCTTCTTAACGAACTTCAAGCTTCTCCTAGTTACAGGTATGCATCTAGCCGGGGAAGCCGAAGCCCCGGGCTTGAACAACGATGAGGTGTTAGATATTTCCACGGTCGATACAACACCTATCGAGCCAGCTGTATCAGCCGCTCTGACGCTTTGCTTTGTCATCTTCATCGCAGGTCTCGACAGAGATCAGCAGGTGAAGGTGGTGGAATGGTGTGAAGGACAAAGGTGTTTTGAGGCCAATTTATAGCTTTGAGTTTGGAGAGAAAGAAAAGTGTAAGAAAGCAAAAGCAGAGGAAACTGCTTTCAAACCTTTCAAAAGTAAAAAAAGTCTCTTTCTCAATAGTCAATCTAGGTGAATGTAACAATGTCATGAATTTATTGGTTCTCATGTGTGTATGTTAGGCAATTCTTATTGGGCTAGTATTGTTTATAATCAGGAAACAATGTTGTTGTGAAATCGTAATCAAGAAACTTCTACAATAGCACTTTTCTTCACAACAACAAAAAAAAAATATTTAAAATTTATAAAATTAAACTTGAATTTCAAAAGATCACCGTGATATCATTTAATCATAAACGATTTATTCATTTAGTAGTGGCTACATGAGCCAACTTGACTACTGTTATAACAACCTCATTTTCCTTTCTGACTATGGTATCATTTAATCATAAACGATTTATTTATCGGACCATCTTGGTCAGTCTAATTTTTAACTCATCAAATGTCAAAACTTTCACTTAATCGGAGTCTTAGTCGGAAACTATAGATAAACAGAAGTTTATCTGATCATAGGCTTGCTGGATGGTTATATCAAGAATAAACTTCGGACTAAGAGATCTTTTACGGTAGATCTTGATACCATCTCAACATGGGAAAAAAACAAATGCAGTGTTGATATTCTGTTACCCATTGATATATTTTCGTCAAACAAAGTCAACAATGGCAATGTGCGTGGTTCGAGATCTTTATGTACATAAAACGATGTTACAATGCTAATTTCAAAAAGAAGTAATGGCTAAAAAAGAGAGCAAGGGAACTAGTTAACTGACAGCTTAGTGTTCATTTAAAGGTCGATCCATTTTGTCAATGCAAGTGCGATTATAAAATCATATGGACCAATAATTTGAGTATCGATCATTCGGACCACATCAAGTATTTATATTATATATTTGAAACAAGCTAAGAGAGCTCTAGCATGGTCCATAATATGTTGCTCATGCTGCACCTTGCCATGTGTCATAATTTTGAGGACCGCGACTCGATCCTTTTGATCGGGTTCTTTTATCGGATAACGTAACTCAGAGAAAAGCGCGACTCGAAGCATATGATTGCATGTGTTCGTTTTATCATTCGATGAGGAAAAAAAGCTATGGTACACAAAAAAACATGCGTTACTAGAATGAATTCCTTTCATATGGGACTGAAGGAGCGGCTGCTGCTGCATCCAGCTCGCTTCGCCTAATAAAATTACATCAATCCAGATATTTCCGACATGAAATAAAAATTGCAAGAATATTTCAAGACATACATTTAGCCGTCGCGATTGCACATTGTTCTCTCTCATGTATATCATGGCTGTGAGCTCATAGTAGCTTACCCAAATTTTCTGTATTAGGCACTAACTTAATTGAAATTACAGGGCTTCAATTGGACATATTTGCTTTTATTTCTCTTTTTCTTTTTTCATAAAGTGCATTTATTTGCATTAATTTGGCGTTTCATCAACTAGCTAGATGTGATGCACGAAGTGTGTCGTCTGATGAGTAATTGACATGTCATGATACTTTTTTGAAAAGTTAAAATTGTATTAATTGATGAAGTAGATACTAAGTGCAAGATTAATCACTATCATAAGTGCTTTGTAAGGTCATTTTTTTACATTAAGATCTCATTACACTGTGTTCATCACTTTTTTGTTTAATAAGCTCGAGTTTGTAATATATGGGGTTTTTTTTTTTTTTTGTTGAAAAAAAAAAGGATCCATCGTGCGTCATTCCACTCATGCATAATATTATATACCAAGTGTGACGACTAAATATTGCAAAGTCAATTCTGATGTTCTCATTTGTTTTGAGCATATATTATGAAAAAGGGGCTACTTAGAATCTTTGAATTTGTGGTTATTGAAAAAAAGCATGCATCTTTGATTTTCTTTAAAGGAGCTCTTTCCATCCAAAATGAAACAAAGAATCTGCATGTTGAATAGTGCATTATTGTACAACATCGAATGTAATGAAGTATCCTCCCTCTTATAAATGATGCAAAAAATAAATAAAAATGTTGGACCTCACGCAAATAATGAGATGAGTTTTGTTTCATATCATGGAATGCTCATACAATATTTTTCAGAATTTATTATGCAATAATAATTATATTTTAAGTTATAAAATATATTTTTTGCTGACAAACATTTAAATCGTTCTACTTGCTATTTTTTTTTTTAAAGGATAGTATCAAAAAAGGATTAAAAAAAAGTAGGATAGAAATAATGTGATAAGCTGACAAGGAATTTGACTCCATGTCGCATGGAATTGATACCAAGTCCAAAAAAATTACTTATACTTAATTTAGGCAGCTAGCATATGCAAAGTTGCCAAACTTTTACAAGCTAGTGTTGAATTCGTTCAAGATTCCTTTCATTCTTATACAATCATGGCAAATGTCATTTTATTGAGATATATTTAGTCACGAAAGGCATGAGATTCCATCGCAATAGGCCGAGATCAATGGCATGTACATTACCTTAATTAATAATGTGAAACTATGCTTACCACTTCTGTAACTTGCAATAAGCGGCAATTATATTTCAATCAACTAGTACTTCGTAATGTAATCAACACTCATTGTTAATTTTTGTTCGGATATGGACTATCCAGCAAAACTCATTTGTCCTATGTTATTATTCATCGACATGAAACTCGAAACTATGCTTATATACATAGGCTTCGAGTAAAGTTTAGAATATTGATCCCCATGTGTAGTCGCTAGAAATATATTGCATGCATGTATATGTCATGCGTGATATGATTTGGAGTATTTTTGTAAGCCATTATATTGAATATTATACCTCGAGGTTAAGAAAACGATTTATTCTACTTTGAGAAACTTTCAACTGCTTTTTTTTTTTTTTTTTCTTCCCCGAGTTAAACCGGTCTGTTGATTGAGAGGCAGCAAAGAATATAACACGTATGAGTATTGACGGAGAAGACTTTGTACGTATTGTTAGCTGTATAGGAGGCTGAAGCTTCAAATGTTTCGTATGAGTACTCGCCCAACTGTATGGATGCTCTCTCTTTGACGGAAAGTATACTTGAGATCACGAGTTTTGAACTTATTTAATGTTCGACATGACTTTCTATACATTTTGTTACTTTTCCTCGTAGAAAAAGTTATAGAAAGGTTGAAAATAGGCTACAATGTATACTTAGCATGCATGCACACGTAGGGAGAAAGAATCTAGTGACAGTTAAAGAAAGAGACATGAAGAAGCTTGGTGACCAATGATATATGCCACCCATGCACATAGCAAAGCGGAATTGAGGGAAAATGTGAGAGTCAAATGAATGATTAAGTAAAAGGCACATCTTTTAACATTCGCATCCTATTCTACAATATTATTCGTGCGTGGAAAAGGTTTCTTTAGCCTAGACAACTTAAGGTTCGACACGTTTGTTTCATGACGGCAAAGGCGCAGCGACCCACATTAACCAAATGCAAAGGTTGAAAAACGAGACATATATAATTTTATCTTAATTGTATTGTTTTTTATTATTCTCAAAAGATGTCAAAGTCTCTGATCACGTGATTGAGAGAAGAATTGTTTGATATCGAAGGGATTAACCTTCTTGACATATTTGTTTCATAGCACGCCTAAATATAATTATGTTTCACGTAAATCCATTATAGTCCTTAACAATGTATTTTTACAGCTCAAATGGTAGCGCCCGGACATTTGTTTAATATAGTCTAATGTTTTAACATGGTTTAAAGTCAAGAGAGTTGGACTAGCTAGCCGGCTATAAAATAGATACGTTCCTTATGTCTATTAGTCAAAATTCCCCAAACTTCATGGAAAACAAGAAAGCTGGCATTGAATAAATTAATTACACTATGATGATTAGGGAGATGATGGATGACTTTGAGCACATCGTTTTCACTCCTTTTCTTTCTTTCCCTCTTGAGTAATAAAATGGGTTGAAAATTACAAGTACCAACTAGTATTGCCGTATTGGTAAGCATGCAATGTAAGCTAGGAACAATAGAGACAGGACCAGATGAAGGAGACATGTTCATAGCCAATTATATAGAGTGAATTAGCAAGCTCGATGCAAACTAGCTTAAGAAAAATGATCGAGGGAGAAAGAGTCCAAGTTAACAAGCAAATTGGGTAGGAAAATGACTCTGAACACGATAAGACGTTCATTCAAAATACGATAATTTGAGTTTATAAAAATCAATTTAATCAGCTTATTGTCTGAGTGTTTAAAATATTACTAGTATGATATGTTTGTTTTATTTATAAGGCCGTGATCAAAATTAGAGTGCTCATAATATCCAATAGTCGACATGTCATAAACAGGGCAAACATTTCTCCAGAAATCGATATCAATGAGTCCTCGTTCCCTTCTGTCTTAAAGTTCGAACACCTAGTGATCCCTAGCTAGCTTACTCTTGCACTGATTTTTGTGCATGAGGGTACGAAATTTTCATATCGGTTTGAAAATACTTGCAGCCTAGGGTTTTAGAGTAAGTTCAAACGTCAAAGGATCTTTACATCTCTACGAACCACCTCTCTGAAATCCAACGGCCAGTTTGACATTGTTCCTATTTTGAAATCAAGAATATAGAGTATATACCAAAATATTTGTAACATTTTCCTCTGTATAGAACTTTTCTATCTCATTAATGCTTTATCATCCCTCTTTTCTTACTATTCTTTTCACTAATTCCTCTTCAAAACATCTCAAAACAAACAAATTAATAAAACGATGTTATAACATTAAACACATAAATAAATTATCGCGTATATATATTATATATATCGAGATTGTTTCCGGATATAGTTGTTGTCAGACAAGGCGGACAAGAACTCTCAATCTCCATCCTTGATATTCGCATTAGCCCAAAGCCCATCTATTCTGACACAACAGATCCACCAACACCAACCTTCAACTCCAGGCCCCAACATCCCAAACCCGAAACGAAGCGGGCCACCATAGCCCACTTCCCACTCGCAAAACCCAAACAGGAAAAATAAATAAAATCGAACTAAACAAAGCAAACCGGAGAAAAACAAAGCACGGCAAAATCGGAGCACGGTTCATCGCCGGCGACGCCATTTTTTCTTCCCCAATTCTTCCCCCTTTTCCTCAAACGAGAACCCTAAATCGACGCCGGATCTGAACGTCCATCTCATTCGTGTCAATTCCGTTTCCAATTCTCGATTTCTCTGCGCTTTCGATTCATTGAAGTTCGCTTTGCTTCAATTGAATCCGTGAAGGTGGAGGAGAAGGGGAAGATTGAGGGGAACAATGATGGATGGCGTGCTGGGGAAGATACGGAGCCTCGATGCGTACCCTAAGATCAACGAGGATTTCTATAGCAGGACGCTGTCCGGCGGCCTCATCACCATCGTGTCGTCGTTCGTTATGGTTCTCCTTTTTATGTCTGAACTCCGTATGTGCCTTTTCTTTACTTCGTAGATTTCTGTGATTATATTTGTGGTATGGAAGAGAACTATTAGTTGTTCATGTTCGATGTGATGGAGGAGAACTATTAGTTGTGCGTGATACGTGTTACTTTTATGCGAAATTGTGGTCTTGTTTGTCATTTATTAGCATTTCTAAGGAATTCCGTGTGTTATAATTCTGATGGTGTTACGTGCGGCTTGTATATAACTATGAGCTTTGATAGAGTTGATTCTGCGGTACAAGGTATTAGGATAGATCATAGATGTGATTCTCGAGGGCGTTGTCGAGAAGTTGTATTCTGCTAATGATGACCGTGTGGCTTGTATATAACAATGAGGCTGAATATTAGGAGGGCATTCTCAAGCATGGGTAATGATACAAATAATATGGATGAGTTGATCAGTCAAGTTTTTGGTATATTGCTACCTAATAGTAGGCAATGTTATCTTGTGGAGCAGTGCTCTTAATGTTGTTCTTGTTTCGTTCGATTAGTTACAAATTTACAATCAGTATAGTTTTATGTCTTAGCATCAAGCAGTGCATCTGAACTCCGTTGGACACGTGAGTTTAGAGAGCCATGTAGAGATCTGGGTATGGGGAAGGATTGTAAAAATCGGGGTTTGGTGGATTGTCTTGAAGTTCAATTCTGATCCAGGGTGTCTGTTGCGTTCAGAACTGGAAGAGCTGCTCAATTTGAGATGTGTGCTGCTTAAATGGCTTGCAAAAATCGGACCGATATTTATTATTGTGAAGCATAGGAGTTGTTACACAGACAAAAGCTTGTAGGAAGCCTGGTGATGACTGTTATTGACGTATCAGCTTATGTTGAGATCATATTTTTTTCACTTTCTATTTATTTTGGATTAAGGAAGACATAGTCAAAGGGTTCACAGGATAATGTGCAGCATGATTGATTTAGAATGATAAGATGGCCGAAGCATGACTGCCTTGGAGTTTGTAGGGCTTTGGATTCTTTTTTACCATTTGATGAGTTCGATATTCCGGAAAATGAAGAATTTGTCTAGCATTGTTAACTCTTTGATAGCAGGTTTTGTTGAAGGAAACTTGTCTTTCTATTATTCACTCTGAGGGATAGCTTGCCTCAAGGTTTTTCAGGATGTATGGCACTAAAAAAAAATAGAGGATTTAGGAATTTTATTGCGTATAGAGGACTTCCTATTCATCAAACTTCAAGAAAGTTTTTGAATATTCGCCTATATCTCATTCCCTATCATATGAATCGAAGTATACACGTATAAACATGTAGTATAAAAGCATATAACACGCAGTGCAGATGAAGCATCTGTACAACACACAGAAAACAAACATCATCAAGGTTTTAATACTGCTAGCTAGGGTCAGTCTCCTGAATGATCTTCTTTTTTTGTCTATAGGGTGCAAAGTTCTCATAGGATCCTCAGATGGGCTTCTGCATTCCTCTCTATAATGCCAGTTAAAAAAGTTCAAAAGGTTTTTCCTTATGAGATTGGTCATCATTTTATTTTATTCTTTTGGCATGGTTGCAGGTCTTTATCTTAATGCAGTAACTGAAACACAGCTTGTTGTAGATACCGCAAGAGGAGGGACTTTACGCATCAATGTAATGTAATCTTCTTCTACTATATATCACTGCGACTTATGGAGATGCCACCATCTCCTCATTTAGTTATACATATATTTCGCTGCTTTAAGAATAATGGTTCACAAATGTGTTTTTCAAGATTGTATCTCATTCCCAGGAGTACCTTTTTTTAACAGGAGTCACTTGCAATCGTACTTCCTGCATATAAGGAATGCTGTTGTCTAATAGCTTAAACATGTACTGTGTAAGCTTGCAGATTTCTTGCTCAACTAATTTACTGTTTGAACTTGCAGTTTGATGTTACTTTTCCTGTCCTTGCATGCTCATTACTTGGCGTAGATGCCATGGATATCAGTGGAGAGCAACATCTTGATGTAGTAAGTATTGCATGAAGAAGCATCGTGCTTTTGGTTTATCGTTTTGTTTTGTTTTTGTGAACCTGTTATTATGATATTGGACTTCTTAGTTTTTTGTGAACCTATATTTTTGCACTTGTTTTTTGAAATGTAGTTTAGAGCACTAGTTGACATGGTATTGTTTGACTTGCAGAGACATGACATAATCAAGAAAAGAATAGATTCTCATGGGAATGTGATAGAGGCTAGACAGGATGGTATTGGTGCTCCAAAGGTACGCACGGCTCTATTTGTCTTAACCTAATATGCGGGATTCTCAGAGTTCTTTGATTTGTATGAGTCATGATGATTCTCGTGTTGATCCTTTCTTTAGTTGCAACTTTGTTTTTCTCCCCCTTTCTACAATTCTGCGTAGGTTTGGGACTGACATTGGATTACTCAATCAATAATGCGATATATTTCCTTGCTTTTATTCCGATAATTCGGAAACATTACAGATTTCTCTCTTCCACTATCTTAACAGTTTTCTCTCTTCCACTATCTTAACTCATCATCCTTTTAGGACAAGTGGCAATACTTTGCTTTCTCCATAGATCAACCATTTTTGTGGACAACACCCTGTTTTCTGCGATGTCTGTGAACTATGAACGCAATTCCGTTTGAGATGTATGGAAAAACTAGTAAATTTGTTTCTTTCCTACTGGTGACATTCTAATAGACAGCTCATTCACAAGTGTTCTGGTGGCCTATATTTACCGGAAAGGTTGACATTCCATTTCGGTTTTTGCTAGTAATACTAGTGGGTATTGGAAAAAGAATTCTGTTATTGCCTCTCTCAACTTAAGTGTGTCTCCATGCTACCGGAGTCTTTTTTATGGTACTCCTCATGTACTTAATAGTAAGATTTTTTTTGTGGGAGGAGGTGCAAGGTTTTCCTAGGATCCACTCCAGTATTCTTATATATGCTGAAGATGTTTTATGGTACACTGATTCATATCGCTGGAATAGACTTATAATAATGGCTGCTGGGAAGTTTTATCGACCTCTGAAGAGTAAATCATTGCTGCTTATGTATACCCTTAATGATGCTAAAACCATCTCTTAAAAGAAAAAATTGTTCGCATTTTTCTATAGTTGTAATTTAAGCTTGTCTGTTTTGTATATTCTCTTTGTTCAGGTTGTTATCTTTTTTCTTTATGGTATAGATTGAGAGGCCTTTGCAGAAGCATGGTGGTAGGCTTGAGCACAATGAAACATATTGTGGTTCCTGCTATGGAGCAGAAGCGGTATGTACAGTATATGTTTGCATGAATGCTATTCTGATATCATCTTGCTTGTGATTGGACACTTTCTGGTTGTAAGTGTCGGCAATCACTTTTAAATGGACTTCTTTTATAATTAGTGTTGAGATTTATCTGTAGAGAATAGAGATATAACGCTGCGTTTGGTATATGGGAATGGGGGCCAGGAAGCAATCCTCCAATCCTATGGAATCAAGAAAAATCTGTTTGGTTGCCACTTTCAGTAGGAATAGTCGATTCCAAGCTGAGTCACATTCCGCCCAAAAGAGCCCATTCGATTCCAGAGATCCCTTCCCGGAGTTCACCATTCAGCCTGGAATAGGAATGGAGATGTTCTTCTTGTCAGATCTACTCTTTCCATGTCTATATCAATTAGTCACCATCGTCCATGAGAAATCTAATCACCGGGTATCCTCGAGTTTGAAACCATTTCTGATTAATTCTTCCATCATCACTCATCAGAGCTCGTGGTCTCTGGTTCTACTCAGAGACATCGAAACTTTTCATCTCTGTTGTTGTTATTCATCGCCTCTGTTATTGTTCTCCATCTCTCCACGTTGTCCGTCGTTGCTGCTGCTGTTTGTCGCCGCCGCTGAGTGCACTTGCTTTTTGTTCTTCATTTCTGGGTGGCTAGGTTTTTGGCCGGGGAAGGCATGATTTCATCTTCCGTTTTTGATTTTTCACATAGAATTCTAGGGGCAATTTTGGCAAACTTTATATTCGTTCTATTCATTGATGGGTTAAAAATGTCATCCAAACAAACACACAATAACGGAATCGTATATCCCATTCCTATTCCTATTCCCATTTCATGCGATCCTAACGCAGCCTAAAAGTCATCTTTCCTGGTAGAGTTTTTTTTCCCTGATGCATACAAATTATCTGGATTTTGCAATTTCCCCACAATTGATCATTGCTGAAGGGATGTCTGTATATTATATATTTTAACTCTGTTCTCTGTAAGTGATGGCATGTCATACGGCTTACCTCTATTTAATGACTGCAGGCAGATGATGATTGTTGCAACTCGTGTGAAGATGTTCGAGAAGCATACCGTAAGAAAGGGTGGGCACTTTCAAATCCAGATTTCATTGATCAGGTTGGTTGCAGATTAACAATGTCTATAATGGTCCTTTTGACCCCGCCTTCCTCTTTCCCTCCATAATTATCTCACTGTAGTCGTGTTCATACTTCATACCACCACTTAATCAAGGACAAGGGTCTTTGATTTCTGCCTTCTTCATTGAGTGCTCAACAACTTGATAATGTTGCCCTTCAGGCTTCAGTTTGCTTATCCATCTAAACTTATATCCTTAATATCCTTAATTCCTAATTGTCAACTACTTGATGTATTATTCTCCCTGCTGCATTCAGTGACTAGTTTCTTTTCACTCTTTTGATCAAGTCATCTGGGGTTGTCTGATACTTAGTTTTGTACTTTGGGTGTGTCATTTAGTGCAAAAGGGAAGGTTTCCTGGAAAGAATTAAAGAGGAAGAAGGTGAAGGTTGCAATGTTTATGGCTTCTTGGAGGTCAACAAGGTTGCTGGAAATTTTCATTTTGCTCCTGGAAAAAGCTTTCAGCAATCTGGTGTTCATGTCCATGACGTGCTGGCGTTTGAAAAAGACAGTTTCAACTTGAGATACAATTTTCCGATAGCTCTTTTCTTACTCTAGTCCACTAAGGATGTGATCATAACTCAAATTTCTGAATCTCTCGGTATAGATTACTCACAGGATCAACAGATTAACTTTTGGTGACTATATCCCTGGCGTTGTGAATCCGCTTGATGGGTATATTCTCTTCTTCTCCCACCCCTCTTCTCATTATGTTGTTTTGAGCCTCCATAAATTGCCTGCTCTTGTATTTTTTTTACAGTGTGCATTGGACTCATGCGACACCAAATGGCATGTATCAGTATTTTATTAAGGTATGTGGATCTTTGACTACCGCAAGAATTGATTGTCTGCTTTGTCTTCTATACTTTCTTCCATCGTCACAAACGGGTCTCATTTCTTAACCTTAATAGAATCACTGGTTTAGTTATAAGGTTTAAGGTGAGCACCTATATCGATTCCAGGACCGCCAGGACTGTATATGCTTAACCATGTGAATCATTGGTGGTTTCTTTGACTTGTAATTGTTCGTGTTAGACAAGTACCTCGCTGGATCATTGTCCTTGTCATTTATCTGTATACTCAACAGTGATCGGAAAATTATAACTAAAACTTCATTTCTGATTCTGTGTTTCGCCATGTTGAACTGTAGTATAACATGCACAATCTTTGATCTGAATAATGCTGAACCATTTCCACACCTCAAAATTTTGCAGGTGGTACCTACAGTCTACACCCATGTGAATGGGCATAGTATCCAATCAAATCAGGTTCAAATACGGTTTTCCCCGTCTTATTGTGCTACGTTTTCTTTTATATGTACCCTTTTATGGCTGAAATCATCATGTTGTGCTGCATCGCGTTGCAACTTTTTGTAGTTCTCAGTGACAGAACATTTTAGGACAGCTGGTGTTGGCCACCTTCAGATGCTTCCTGGTGTTTTCTTCTTCTATGACCTCTCTCCCATCAAGGTTTGGTCCAAACCATATTTACATGCTTTACACTTTTCTAACCCGATTCTCGTAGCATGAGATCCATGCTTGATTGCACGAAATTTAATCAATGATTATTTTTGTTGGGTTCGCTAGTTGGTGCTGCAGTTCTTTCGTCTAGGACACTGACTCATGCTTTACTTAGTTTGTTTCATGTTCATGTCTCTGGTGAAAGCTATATTGTTGGTGCTAATTTCTTGTGTGATGTTGTCTACTTGATACTCTGATAACTCTGATAGTCTGATGTGAGGGGAATTTGCTTGCTGTTGGTTTCCTCTACTGCGAGTTTTTAACTATTTGTTTGACGCTTCCCAGGTGAATTTCACGGAGCAGCATGTTTCGTTCCTGCACTTCCTGACAAATGTTTGTGCTATAGTTGGAGGTAATCACTGGATGCAACTTCCTGGAGTATTTGTTTTGTTAGGAAATGGGATGGATGAGAATACGATGTAGAAGAACCAAATCTGTGTTTTTTCTTTTTTTAATATCGAGGAATCGATCGAGAAACAGCTCAGGTTTTCAATAGTAACCAGGAACCTCGAAGTTAATATTTTGCTCTTAGAGCAAATTCTTTACATCCTTGGAATCTATACCAATGAAACGAACTTATAGTAGATCATGAAATTCTGTGTTGTGATTCATTGCGAGTCTGTTGGCCTTTGTTTCAGGCGTCTTCACAGTTTCTGGAATCATCGACTCTTTTGTTTATCATGGACATAGAGCGATCAAGAAGAAGATCGAATTAGGCAAATTCAGTTGAGATTTCATTCGAGAATCATCGCCACTCCTCTGGTCTCTGAGCTAATCGGTCAGCCACCAGAGATCCGGCTTTTTGTCGAGGCAACCTTGTGGAATAGGCGTTGCTGAATTGTAAAATAGCCCCGGCAGATCAGTAAAATAGCCCCGGCAGACTGGCAGTAATGCCGGTAATGTACCGCAAACAACAATTTTGCTGCATATGTTAGAAACCAATATATCAGATCGTGTTTTAGCTCATTTTGTTCAGTGTTTCCCACATATTGCAACATTGTTGCTAAAGTACCATTTCTTCACACAATGGAAATTGCTAAGTAGCATCACGGGGCATAATTTTCTGTGAGGCAATGATTACTTTTCCCAATCCACTGTTCCAAGTCTATCATCTCATAATATTGTATGGTCTCATATGTTTTCCTAACAAAATGTTCTACACGGATTATAGTTTTTCTGAGTGAGTTTTGCTTTCTTTATATTAGGAGTGGTATGAGCAGAAGTGCAGCTACACTAGCGTTATGGAGTCGTATTCTGTTTTTTACATGTACTCTTCGGTGCTCCATGCTCGTAACATCCGAATTAGAGGAGAATTCAACACTCAAACATCCATCCGGGTAAGACATTATATTTGCGATTGGATATATTTCTTAACCTAAAAAGCTAAGATGATGAGTTATAAGTCATATACTTAATACATAATGTTCTCTTCATAAATCAAGAAGCCAAGTATTCTCGCAATAAACAGGGTTGGGATGTCGTCTTCGTAAACCGATCGATACATATGTTAAACACGTGCACCAATCAAAACCATATGCGGTAGATGGGAATGGGTAAGGTGCGTCGTTGATGATGTTGAAGTCTCTGAGCTCATATCTTAGATTGTTTTGTCACACTTCCAAATTAAATCCACATGTTGACAAGTTGGAAGAAAAGGACACAAGCACAAATTAAATTAAATTCAGATAAATTATGAAAAAACACGATTATTTTTTAAAAATGATGTATTTATATATAAGTCTATATATTTTCCTTTGATTTCAACTACTTTTACGTTTATTAAAGTACACCTAATTAGCCATTAATTATACATAATCATCTAAATTATATGATAAAAGATTAGTGTTAATTAATGACTTTAAGCACTATAGATTGAACTCATTTGTAAGGTGTTATTTACATATTCCAATGAGAAGAAATCTCTTTCTCTTTCTATAATAGTTTATTTACATTGTCAATTCTGCCGTTTAACATCTGACGAAATCAAATCGAGTATATCGGTTGTTTTACAACAGTTAGCACATGGTAACATTGTTGCTGCAGCTCTTAAGTTTATCGAGTAACGAAAAAGTCGCTCCCTTTAGTCATTTTTCACACAATGGAAAGTATCATCACGGACTGTAATTTTTCTGTGATGCTGTGATTATGTGTTTCAATCCACTGTTCATGTCAAAGATCTAATTATATTGTATGATCTCATTATGTTTCCCAAACAAACTGCTCAACATGGGTTGTAGTTTTGTGTGAGTATGATATGTTCTCTTTATACAAAGAGTGGTATGGGGCACAAGTGCAGTGTATGAACTCTGTTTCTGTAGATGGAGCTACGCAAGCAAGCGGTATGTACTCTTATTTTTTCTTTTTTCTTTTTTCCCAGAAAGTATTCTGCGGTGCTCCATGTCGATAACATCCGAAGACAGTCCAAAAGAGAATTCAACACCCAAATTAAGATCAAGTAGAGCACATATTTGGGAATTGGATCTATTTGATAATCCGAACATCTAAGTTGAAGTTGTAAGTTATGCATATATATATATATATATATATATATATATATATTGTTTTCTTCATGAATCAAACAAATCAATTCAGATATTCTCAGAATATGAGTGTTCCTATTTTATCGAAAGATTTTCTTTTGATTAATCGAATAATCTATAAATTTGAAGGATCTTTTAAACGTTCACGGACTCATCACCATGAAATAAATCCGCTCCCCGCAGATGTGACTGTTGTGTTCTAAATCGATCGATAAATATTTCTCAAGACTTCACCGATCAAAACCCGTATGGGGTAGGTGGGAGTGGGTAAGGTGCATTGAAGCCTCATCTCATATCTTTGTATTATCACACGTCCAAATTAAATTCAGATGTTGATAAGTTGGAGGAGAGGAGACAAAGAAGAAATTGAATTCCACTGACCCATTTGTTTATGCATGTTGTTGCCCATGAATCCCTCATCCTCACCACGTTAACACAGCAGTTGTCTCCTCCTCAAACAGTGTAGCGCACCACTCTCTGCCTCGGTACGTATCTTGTGTTCAGTTCACTGAACCACCAACGCAGATATCAGTGGCATTTACTAGAATTTCCGCATTAGATCTGAATGAGCGACGTGTTATTTTCCTATAAATTTATGTACACGATGAGTACAAAGTTAAGTCTTGATCATCTAGAAAGAAGATTATTTGCTCCTTCCAAGTGAATTGAATTATTTCTCATTTTACATAAATTACGATATATTATTAAATATAATAATTTTATTTAAGTTATAAAAATTTTATAATTGATAAATCTTGGATACCTAAAAATCTGTTTTATATCTATTTTATATCACATCATTTTTATAAACATTTTTTTTTCTCTTTTTCGCTAACAATTTCATGTTATCTTTTACTCCTAAAATAAAAAATATATCCAAATAAAATCATCCAAAATTAATAATTTTTTAATAATTATATCAAATCAATTTATCAAGGTTGATACCCGTTATCCTCGACCGTCGATCCAAATATATTTTTATAAAGTACTTAACCTTTCTCTCCTTTACACGTGACACTTCTTTTTCTGGCCATAACTCACACTCCTCGGCCAACGGCCAACCTAAGACCAAGAGAGTGCGTCATTACTCTTTCAACGTATGAAAATGCTCTCCACTTTTCTCCTGTTATAAACCCCACCGATGTGGAAAAGAAATAAACAAACAATAAATAAGTGCCAAAGAAATATATTGCCAAAGAAAGTCGATTTAAAACGGAAACAGTTGGTGTTATAAGTGGTACCTGGTTCGCTGCTTCGAATATTGAATTTTTCATTTTTATATGATAAGTTAAAATATCTATAATATATGTTGATAAATATATACTGTCAAGTCTTATGTGTAAAATGTATAAAACATATATACACATAAGGTCTGATTGTATATAATTTAATATCGATTTTTTAATTTACAATATGAAAATTGGAATCTGCAGTATTGGAGAAGTGAGTATGTCCGTTGCAGCACAGACGGCGCCCGCCCCGTTTATTATTCTAAATCTTAACATAAGCCGTATTTGAGTTCCGACTAGTCCATGACTTAGCTAGATACGTTGTCTGAACAGTAGGTTAAGCTCTCCCACCCTTCGTAAATCTTTTTACAAAATTTGTCAGAGAGCGCTTGTGATTCCATTTCCATATATTGCTTTAAATCTTACTGGTCAAATCATTAAAACTCATTCTAATCAAAAGATATACTGTATGTTGTCTTTCGACAACCGAAAAACAAACAAAATACCACTCTTCCTCATCTTACAATTCAAAATTTAAGTGTGTTTTGTATAACCGTGGTTGGGGAGTTGTCTTTTTATCATTAGATCACGACGGATCGAAGACGGCATATATATCGTTCTTCTAATGTTTTACCTATGTGTGTTACGGTATTGAAGTTGGGACTGGATAGTACATTAGGATTAATGTTTTACCTATGTGTGTTACGGTATTGAAGTTGGGACTGGATAGTACATTAGGATGGATGTCAAGAAGTTCGCGATGACTCGACCGTGACACACTTAAGTGGAACCCGAACTATAGTAACGAGCTAACTAGTAGTGCCTGCACTTTGTACGCTGATACATCCACATCGAAGCTCTCAATTATTGACAAACTTTTTCCATTTTTTGGTTTCATTGTTTTTTGCATATGAACGTGATCCTCTCTTTCCTAGTCGTTTTATGCTGCCATTCAATCCTCATCACTTTTTTCCCATAGAGTCCAAACATGCGATATCAAAATCCTTGGAGGGCCATATGGAATATAACCAATAGTCATAGGTCAAAGTCAACATGTATAATATATTCCAACCATCTCAAAAAAATATTCTGTATCTTGAATATAATTTTTTTTTCATATCAAATCACGTCTAATCGTTTCGCAATATGTATTAGGTTAAAATACATAACTTACATAATCATTGATATATCACGATAAATTTATAAAAAATTACGTTTTATCACCATTACATATGTCTCAATTTTTGTATCGACCATCGTGATCGATCAAACTGTTGCGTTTTTTATGGGATGGAGGGAGTAAATCATGGGATGCACTCACTAACTTCTCTCACCGCTGATATTATACTTCGTACTTTTAATAATATTCAACACACATAATTCTCGATTCGGATCAAAATATTGGAATTTTATCGGTCTCTATGTTCCATTAAAATTACAACACTTGTATGATGTAAATGTTCCATAAAAATTACATTGTTTCTTGTTTTGGTAAAGAATAACATCAAATCAACTACAGTATATCCACTAACTTCTGTCACAACCGTTACAACAAATCTTATTTTTCATATTACTCAATATAAATTTAACACATAAATTTCTTATCCGAATCAAAGTGTTTTAATTTTTACGGGACGAAAGACCGTATCATATATGGAAAATATATATGAAAAATGACCGTATCATACACCTTTTGAATAATTCCCAAAAAGATACACATGCGTTTTTTATTTCCAAAAACATATAATTTTTAAAAACTTACCATAACCGCGCTTTCACTCCATAACCGAACATCACTTTTCCCTCCATTGAGTTTCTAACATTCTGCGAATTGATTCTCATTATCTTCTTCATCGATTCTCATCATCTTCCTCATTAAAGCTTCGATCTTGATCTAAATAATCATCCAGGACACATCGACGATCACTGGCATCACCTTCAATCTCTCTTCTTTTTTTTTAAATGAAAAACGACGATTTTGATTTGTAGGCTTGGTGTGATTTCGAGATATTTTGTATGTCATTCAGATTTCAATTGATAAGATACGAGATCTTTTTCAAATCACATCCGGACATGAATTAAATTTATATTATTCAATCCAGGATCATGATCAATGCTTGGCAATAGATCAGAAGAACTTCACGTCGTTGTTTGAGGTGTCAAAATGCTTTGGTTTAGATCCAATTAATGTTAATGCATGTCGAGTGTAAGAGTAATTTGTCATAGGTTGGCGCTTGAAATCTCTTTTTTGGTCGTGGAAATCAAACAGAGAGCCTGTTGTATGAAATAGAGAGCCATAATAATTGTTATGCTTTGTTGAATCAAATAGAGCGTCAATTATCTAAGACAGAGCGCCTTCTTCATTCCACTTTGTAAGAATCCTCTATTATGGGTACTAAAAGTTTTGTTGATGAGAATGTATTTAATGATGATTTTTTTTTCAGTGTTATGCGTGAATCATTATTTTAATTGGAAGGCGGTTCGTCGATCAATATGCAACCATGTTTGTGTTCTTCACATTGGTCTAATCTTATTCAGAATGTTGGCCAAGCTTTCCATGATGGTGTGCAACACTTTAGAAAATCTCTTGCGCTACATGCGATTGAGGTCGGATTTCGATATATTATAAAGAGGAATGAGAAGGAGATGGATTATGCAGTCTGTGCTTTAAAAGAGAATAATTATGAATGGTTCGTTAAGACTTCATTGTGCGTATTTAATAAATATTTTTACATCAAGAAGCTGAATAATACTCATATGTATGGACAATTGTTTTCTTCGGAGCAATATGTGAAGACTATAAAATCCGAATAGATTGTCGAGGCTGTTACAGAAATGATACGTTATGATCCTCATGTTAGAAGCAACCAAGTGAGCCATCATTTACAATCCAATTATGGATTGGATTTATCATATAAAAAATCGTGGAGAGTCCTTCAAAAGATAAAGATGATTGTTGGTGGAGATTGTATAGAATCATTTGCGAAACTGAAGTCATATGTTGACGATGTGGTAAGAACTAATCGTGTAATTCGTATTACCGTGGATGTTAATGACGGAACAAATCATTTTTTTCACTCTTTGATTCATTCAATACTTCGATCGTGGGATTTAATCATTCTACACCATTGTTTTTTTCTCGACGATATATTCCTGAATGATGATTTCAATGAAGTCACATTACGAGCAAAGAGGAAATATGCTAATAGGGTATACTTTTTTGGGGAAAAAATTGGTGTTATCATATTCTCTATATATGCACTTTGTTTGTTTAAAACAGATGTTCTGTTTCATATTATTGCCCTGTTTCACATTTTGCTTTGTTTTAAAAAAAAATATTATAGGACTTTTTTCTTTGGATTTGTTGTTGTTGATAAGAAGACGTGAACTAGTTGGTATTGGTTTCTTTCATATGTTCAACAAGTTATTCATAATTTGGGATTTTTGCAAGCATTTTCTGAAGCTTTAGCGGATCATCCAATTTTCTTTTGTCTTCGTCATCTCAAGGATAATCTGAAGGTAAGATACAGAGGGACTAATTTATTGGCATCGTACAAAGAGTATATCATTGAGCTTTTTAAGAGATGCGCATATGCCCCAATGATCACTGATTTTTATCATTTGATGAGAGAGTTTCAGAAAAAACAAGGCAAACTAACTAGAGAATTTTTAGAAACTCTGATGGCATATGAGAGATGGGCTATTAGTTTTGTTGTTTGATGTCGCTATAGGGAGATGAACATGAATGCTATAGAATCTTTCAATGCTTGAATTTTGGGTGTGAGGGAACTATCGATCAAGTGTACAAGGTCATGAGAGACGAGGAGACGAGGGCTATCAAGTGAGGGAACTATCAAGTGTACAACTTGATAGGTTAAAAAAGCATCATATTATTATGTCAAGTAATGAGGAGGTGAAGGCTATCAAAAGTACAAAGCGGAACAAGTTTGGTCATCATAATAAAAAGACATGCCGAGAGACATTTGATGATTTGGTGTCCATTTGTTGTTCTCAGTGTCGAAGGCCAACAGTGTCTAATGGAAGACCATTGTACCCTTCGATGCGTCTTCGGTAGAGTTTATTGGGAACAGTTGCCAACGACACGTCCTCCTTGCAAGCATATGGTCTTCTATCCATTTGTGGATTGGGTCTATTGGTTTTGTAACTAATTCCTACATTATATGAACAAATAAAAATGAGAAGAAACATTCATAATTGATAAGCCATCATCCATAGTAAATATTATTTGACTTACCAAACATTATGTAGTGTACACGACGACTTGATCTCTGCATTTGGCCTTTTATAACATCAATACCATATATTCATTGATTGCGAAATTAGATAAAGCATCGTCATTTGTCACTCGCTTAATGTCGTCCATATCGACGAATGTAGACCCTCTAAATGGATCTTTCGTTACAGAGATCAAGTGAATGTAATGAAAGATTAATTAGATTATTCGTTCAAATAAGAATTCATACATGATATAATTTAAAGTAGGTCAAGATTTATCGAGGTGCTCAGTTTTTTTAAAACATGTGCTTTTCATTTCACTTCAAAACAGACATTCTGTTTCATTGCATTTCATAGGCATATGCATTGATGGCGAAATTAGATAAAGCATCATCATTTGTCACTCGCTTGATGTCGTCCATATCGATGAATGTAGACCCTCTAAATGGATCTTTCATTGCATTTCATAGGCACACTGTTTATTTAATCAAATACGCTCTGATTTATAATCAGAGTTAGATTCCCTTGCAAATTTAAAAAAAAAAACACAAGAAGAGTGCTTACATATTTTTCAGACGTGAATCCATTTGAGTCCATTTCTTATATGCATCGCGTGTCATGTACTTCACAACGCCTAG
Organism: Drosera capensis; assembly: GCA_001925005.1. NCBI lineage: Eukaryota > Viridiplantae > Streptophyta > Magnoliopsida > Caryophyllales > Droseraceae > Drosera > Drosera capensis. Next base: position 70,040 of record LIEC01011197.1, read on the forward strand.
GAAAAACTGAGGCTTTTTTGATAGTCCATATGTGAAGTTACTCATCTTTTCCTTTGCTCTCTTGTCTTTTTCTTTGACTCATTTTTTCAATCATGGAAAATGAAATTCTATTCCATTTTTTGTTTTTCAATGTTTTCTTGCAATGAAATGACCTAAAAAAAAATAGATCATTTCAGATGTGATAAACAAAGAATATGACAGGTTTTCATGAAATAGAGTATCAATTCAAAAAATACAGAGCACCTATAAAGATTTAAGAACATGTTATCTTTTCTTCCGCTAAGGACAAATCATGTATTGCTTGCTGGCTTTTTTCCTTCTCCTTTTCTAGTTGAGTGTTTGTTTCTTCAACCTAACAATATTGAAAATTGTTACGAGCTTGTTAAAAAATATCAATCACAATATTAAAAAAAAAATCATAGCTTCGGATGATCAACATTTTATCTTTTCCTGAGAAAGCAACATGTTTCGTTGCTTCCATACACCTCTTGGTTGATTTATCAAGATAGTTATCTTGCCCGGCTTTATATGTTTTATCAGAACATCTCCTAAAGATACGTCGTCTTCTGTGTTCTGAATGTCGTTATTGTTTTCTGTAGATTGACTTGAAGTCGAACCATAGCTTATTGCTCTAAGCTCAAAATATTGGACATTTGATTCTTGAGTTTGTATTTCATCGGACGATTCTTATTCGCCTTCGACATTTTATTCCATTTCAGCAGGCGCTAAGCCATATTCGACCCTCTCGTTCTAAGTTGGTTGCAACTTATCCAATATCAGCCAACATTTTAAAGACTGCACATGTTAGTTTCAATTTGTCGAAATCAAAAAATAACAGAAACAATAATTCACAAGCTTTTTTTTTTTTTTTTTTTGCCTTCTCAATTATGAAATTAACAATTACGACATTTATGTCTTTCAGAAAATCTTTCAGATTCCACCTTGCACATCTGGGAATGACGTGATCCTCGTCTCCTTGAGGTGGATCTACCATATTCATTTTCTCCAGAAACCAATACTGTCAATTAAAAAAAATAGAAAATAGCTGTTATAATAAAATGATTGACGAAACAGAGCCCGTGTATTAACTAAAATAAAGCGCCAAATAATTTGTGGTCTATTTAAGAAATATAGAGCGCCTATTAAAATAAAAACAGAATGATTGTATAAAAACTTACTGAGATGAGTAAAACACATCCGATGACTTTTTTAGGAATTTTGCATTTTCTTAGAGAGATTTTGTCAATTTTCGATAAAAGTATGACGTCCAATAATAGCCACACATTTTATCTATATATGCAACAAAGTTGCAGTAACTCCAATTTAACGAGGGCTTCGAAGTGCTGACAAAGAGTGTGTTTAGTATATACAACATCAGTAGTTATGTTGTCATGTCCTCATAGTCATGCACTTCGATCCCTTTGGATACTTCTATCAACGTATCTTTGATCTTTTTCATTTTCGACTCTCTATCTTTTCTGTCTCCTTGGTTAGGATGCGAAAACCTTCCTTGCAAAATGCAAATTCCATTACAATATCGAGTAATCCTCCTTCGTCGATGTTCTTTTGGCCATCAACGATTTCGAAAACCAGTTTCAAGTCCATCTCCTCTACGTTGAACTCCTGATCTCCTAAGGTGAATGTTTTTTCGCCTTTGTTGTATTCTACAATAATATGGTGTATATCGCTCTTTTGAGATTTATCGAAGGTGATATTTCCATAAATGATAGCCTCTGTCAAATACTAGAATGGAGTTTTCATCATCTTACTCTATGTTCCTCTGTAACCGTCATCTCATTCTTTGTGATGAGTTTGACAATAGCTCCTAAATTGCTCTCGCATTGGATCGACATTATAATTGTTCCAAAGAACAAACGAATAAGGCATTAATAATTAAAAACCAAAACAAAGTGCATGTGTTTATAAACAAACAATGATACATTTATTTTGATTAATATGTTTAAAAGGGTCTTTTATTTTGAAACAGAGCGCATACTTGATTTGTTTAGATCTCCTCATTGATTTAATAAAACAGAGGACTTTTGATATGTAGAAATAGAGCGTCTTTGATTTTTTTTAAACACAGCGCCTTTGCATTACTGAAACAGAGGACCTGAGCTAAATATGCACTAAATACAACCTCACACTACACTAAGCTAGAATTTCGAAAATACAACAACAAAAAATTATACAAACTACTTCTAATCAAATATACGGTTTCATATTAGGGTTTGTAAAATTCACTCCTAAAGCACATTATGAACCCTATTTTTTCATGCAAACAAAATTAGCAATCGTCTGACAAATACATAGCAAATTCGAGCTTATATATTGTTTCCTCATCAATTCACGAATCGAATAATCTCATGTGATCGAGCGACGAATCCAAGATCAAAATTCCTTCTTCTTCGGTCTCCTCAACAACACGATTCGTTCCTTAAAACACGAACTCTGAACAATTATTTCGTTCTCCACTTCAATTGAATTGGGAGAAATTTGAGTTTTTTGGTGTTCTATTTGAATGAAACTAAACGATGGAAGACTTTGGTGTGAGTTGGTCGTGCGGGAGCGGTTTCTTTTTTATTTTGTTTGTTTTTTGAATTAAAATTTTATATGTATGTTTTTTGTTTTTTTAATAATTTTTTATATTTTTTGATAATTTTCAAAAAATTATCAAAAATATGAAAATATTTTTGATAATTTTTTGTTTTTTATATTTTCAAGTTAACTACTACTATTCGTACCGATCTCCTTTGCTTCTAAATATGAAAATATAAAAAGGACAAAATATATATGTCAACTATGCATGATTGGACAAGATTTGGATTTGCTTTTTGCATTCTTCTAGCTAGTAGATTAAACAAAAGTTGAACAAAAAGGAGATATCAAGATGAGATTCTTATCTTGAAAACCAAGTCATGATCTCCACATCATTTTAAATTGTAGTGCATTGTTCTAGGCATCTCTTCCCATTGGGCATTATCTCTTCCGATCTGTGCGGCACAGAAAGGGGTAAATTTTTTTTGACAAAAGACATGTTAAAATAACACAAATAAGAGAACTTGGAAATTTTAACGGGACACACAATATCAATATTCTCAGATTTATGATAAAAGATTTATAAATATATATCTAACATTACGTTCGTGCTCACACGATTCTTTTTTTACTGTTCCATCTAAATTAAGTATTAAATAAACACTACATGAAAAATGATAAACAAATTGAAAGATAGGGATTGAATTTATGACTTTAATGTTATATTGGTTTTGATATCACGTTAAAAGAAACTAGCAAGGTTCACCACTTAATGTATGTGTAGCATATCCAATCAATAGAAGTTCTTAGGTTAAGTTTGACAAAGTGTTTGGTTTACGTGCGGAATATACAATGATATGTTGCTTGATTAGCATAAACAAGAGTTCGATTCACATTATCAAATGCCCAATTGTATAAGCTAGCGTAGCATAGAAGCCGATGTGAGCGGATTAAATCTTGACATAATTTATTTTGACCGATTGAATTGACTTTTTTTTTGTTCAAGTGTACCGGTATTTTATGAATTTCCAGGCGTTTCACAAGTTGAGATAATCTGTGATCGTATTAGAATATTACAAGATAAAATGCCTAAAACCAGGTGCTGCCCACTGGAAAAGGACATCACTTGAAGGGAGTTATGGATATCTTGCATATTGATTCCGTTCCAAGAAGTTTGCAAGCATATAGTTCAAGGATGATAAACACAAAACATTTTAAAATACATGTTCAATAATATAATTATCATAAAACGTTGTGGTTAAGTATTTCAAAAAGGGTGGAACGAATTTGTCATTTACAAACAAGATTGGCCATGTTGAGAATAAAAGGTCAAAACATATCATGATCAGTATAAGTGTATAACAGGATGGAAACCGAAGAGCACGACTAAAATCAGGCACGTCTCTTGCTCCATCTTGTACAGTGTAGACGATGCTGACGATGCACCAGCTCCACCATCTGCTGGATCCCACACAAGGGGAAAGTTCAGGGCTCAACCCACTGTTTCAAAAATGGCCTTTAACCTATCGAAAACATGCCAGTGTCAAAAGATGACCGTCAATCTTATTTTTGCTGTTATATGGCGTAGTCATAAAATTTTTCCAAAAATTCTTAGAAGATTCAAATTTCTAATCTCATCATTAGAGAAATAATATTAATCACAAGATCTACCCATATTTTTTCTCCGTCCTCATCCAATTCTCATGCCCAATCATAAAATAGTTCTATGTTCAACTACTTTAATTTTAAATCACAATATTTTTTATTTATATGAAAAAATTGCAAAAGAAAGTTAAGACACCTCAAAATGACAAAACCTCGCTTAATCCAATGGAAGCAAACTATTCTTAATAATGCTACAGTATTGTATTACATTTTTCTTTGATGAAATGACTCTTACCATATAATCTCTGTTGCTTACAGTATTGTATTACATCTGACCTTATTCAGATCGAAACCTGGTAAAGTAATTTGTACAAAAGACGAGGAGCTATAGTTGCCATTATAGTATTTGAGAAGCTTGTCATGACATAATAGCAGAACTAAAAAAACCTTGCTAAAATCGAGCCCCCCTTTGAACCTGGATGGTAGGATTTCTAACCACCTTCACCTGCCTTATCAGTTATCACCTGGGAATCTCATCTGCGGCGCAACTGAACCCAGTTCTGGCAACAAGTTAACCGATTAGGATCGGATCAATATTTGTCTGGATTATCTGGATTCATGTAGTGTGTTTGATATTGCAAATGTTCACCGCACCACAAACTTGAATTGGACAGCTGATGTAACCAAAAGATCAACTGAGAACAGATTACATGAACAATACAGATCTCAGAAATTTTACAAAACATAAAATAGTACATGATACAATACACATTATAAGTTTGAGAAAGAACTGATAAAAAGCTCAAGTTCTTACTCTCCAGTGGCCAAGACAAAGCTAGCATATCAAAAATCACTAGCTTGATCCATGTCCATCATTCTCTCCCACCTCTATACATTACACTGATCACTGACTCCAAACAAACTACTACTTCTACTACTAGAAAGAAGCTCGTCGACTGCAACTTTCCAAAAACTCATTGCAGTCGATCGAGTCTTCCTCTTACTACTCACTCCTTTATCCGACAACTGAAACAAACTACAACAAAGATGGAATCAGACTCTAAGACGATGACGAGGACCCCAAGAGGGCGTCCCAGTCGATCTCGTTCGACGGGTACTTCTCCAACCCGAGACACTCGGGCCCCAACTCCAGCTCGTTATCATCCCCGAACGTGAGATCAGACAACGGGGACGAGCTCCCACCCGAACAACAATACATCTCCTCCTCGCTGATCTCCGAACACGAGCTACTCTCCACCTTGATCACAACGTTCTCTACCACAGCCCGTTTCTTTCCCTTCGTACACCTCCTCTCCCTCTGTTTCCCCCCATTCACCCCCCCATTCTCTTTCAGGCTATCACAGATAGCCTGGAGCTTAGCGTCAACAGCCGCGTGCAGCGGTTTATAGTCCCCGATGCTCGAACCGTCGTGCCTGAGGTGCGGAAAATTGAGCCTGGCATTGTCACCTCGTAACTTATAGGCCGCCTTGTCGTAAGCCAAGGCGGCCTCCTCGGCAGTATCAAAGGTTCCGAGCCACAGACGGGTCCTGTCCTTGGGTAGACGGATCTCGGCCACCCATTTCCCCCATTGCCTCTGCCTCACGCCTCTGTACAGCTTCACGGGCTTCGATGATGGCCCGTGGCTGCTGTGATTCTTCATGGGCAGAGGCAGAGGCTTGAGGGACGGATAATCACTGTGTACACTACCATGATGATGTTGGAGGTTTAATAGTTGGGTCTGCATCAGCAGAATCTGTTGTGGGGTTAGCTGGAAACCCATGTTCTGGTACGAGTTCAGATCCATGTTATGATCCAATGCTGAAGAGCACGAAGCTACCATCGCGGGCGTATATGGATATGAGAAGGGTTGATTTGTGGTAGGGTTTGGCGGCTGTGGTGGTGGTGGTGGAGGAGATTTGATGAAGGGTTGAAGTGCTTGCATGAGTTCGTCTCTCAAGGGATCATTGCTGCTCCACATATTCATTGTTGTTGCCATTTTTTTGGTTTTTTTATTTTTAAATTAAACTGAAACTGTTTCTTTTCAATATTCAAGTAAAGAGTGGGAAGATGAGATTAATAGAACTCTCCACCACTGAAAATGAAAACAACAAAAACCCAGAAAATAAAAGAGAAAATATGCAAATCCAAATCAAACTTTAAGGGACCAAAAATCTGCCCTCTCAGTTGATTCTAAAAAAAAAAAAAAAAAAAGAACAGAAAAAGGAAGATCTGGGGAGATACAAAGGGTTGGAATTAGATGGGAGAACAATGGATCTACAGATTACTTCGATGATTCCTGCATCAATTTGGTTTCAATTTCAAAACAGATGCCCAAATCAGAAGATGGAGATTGTGAGAAAAGAAAACAGGAAGGAATCTTTTGGTTTTGGAAAATGGAATCGCTCAGCCTCACTTTTTTGTGGATTTTGTGGTGGGTTTGTGTTTTGCACTCAGATTTGTGACCATACACAAGTGCGGCGTCGGCTATATATAGCCCAGGGTGAGAGAGAGCCTTGTAATTATCGCCTATTTCTCATTTTTGCCAAATTGGCTGTACATCTGACCTAATACGAGATTTACGTGTAAATTTTAGAACGGCTTGTAAGGTCTAATTTTAAATTAATTATTACTTTCGTTTTCATATAAATTATAATAATATATATTTTTAAAATATTTTATTATTATTTCTAACAATATCTAAAATGGGGAGAATTTTCAAAAAATTTAAAAAAATTTAAAATATTTTATATACATGTAATAAGGAAAAATAATTTTTATTATATATAAATTTTAATAATCCATCTCATCATTCTCCTCCGCTATCGTCGTCCATTTCCTCACCATTTTTACTCCCCAACCCAACCATCACAATATACATGCAAAGAGCCCCCTCCATCACCACTATCTCCTTCGTCTCCTTATCTGAGTATGGTCATGAGGTAGAATCCTAATTTGAGTCTTTGTTTCGATAATTATCTGCTTGATTATGTTTCCCCTCTTTCCAAGCAAACTCGCAACATGCATCCTCCAAATCAATCTCGTAACCAATATATTTTCTCCATCATTAGCACCACGAGACCCACCATACCCATCCACCAATAGCAACGACATCACTCTCAATAATCCTCTCATGAATCAACAACGCCTCTTGTGCAGGAGAATATTTGATTGGAAAGACGCAAACCTGAAAAAATGCTCATTCATCACAAGTCACTCGAAGAATCATTGTCCGAAAGAAACAAACAGTGCATCTATTCAAATTGAAACGGTACGTCTGTTCAAATTAAAATATGGCTCAAATTGAACAGAACGATAACTAAGAGAACATTCTATGTTATAACGATAATCCCTGTTATAAACAGTGCGTCTGAACATTCATCAAATCTTCAGACGCACTGTTTGATATAATACACTTGTATTTATAGAAATTTCAAGAAGAAAAGAGCTTGTATTTATAAAAAAAAATAAAAATCAATTGAAATAATTTTAGTGGATATTTAGTGAATAATTCGTGAATTATTGGTGGATATATAATTTAATTTAGGTGGAGTAAAAATTGACATAAAAGAATATAAGTATCAAAATTAGGTTTAAGCTATTTTCGTATAAATATGATATTTTATGTTTAAAATCATATTTCCTTGTATTTGCATATTAAAATTGTATTTCATTCATTTTTGTATTCTTTCCTTTATATATCGTCAAACAAGTCTTTTAACTTCGTAAAATAAATTATAACGTACGATTATTTAGATTCACGTTAATTATCGTGAAACTAAATTTTTCGAGTCCTTACCATATTTTAATCATGATTTTTAATAAAATAATTTCATAATCTTATTGTATAAATTATGACGTTCAATAATATATTATTTTTATTATTATTTGTGAAAATAAATTATCTCAAATTTTTCAGATATTTGAATAACGAATAGTTTGACCCGACTTACGAATTTATATGTGTTGAATTTTATGAGATTTGATGAAAAAAAAATATTTTTAGTGATAATGGGATATAAATGAGATTTATGAGAGAGAATTAGAGAGGAGGAAATATTATGAGTGTAATGTAATAAATTATGACTGGTTTTGGTGTTTTTTATATTTGAAAGTGTTACTAAAAATAATATGTTGATTATATTTTGGGACGATATGAATAAAAAAAAACATGGTGTATAATGTAAGACGTAGGAATTATTATTTTATATATAATAATATAAGTCTTATTTTTATATGAAATCACGTCTAATCATTTCGTAGCATGTATTAAATTGAAATACATAATTTATATAATTATTGATATTTTATAATAAATTTACAAAAAATTATATTTGATCGTCGTTATACGCATGTCAAATTTTTCATCAACACATATATATCAGATCAAAATATTATAATAATTTTAAAATAAAAAAAAGTTCAAACAAATTAAAACATCCGGAATAAACAAAAAGTTATAAAAATTATGGAAAGATCGAGTACATCAAAATAAACGGGGCTCGAATGAGTAGAAGTCAAATGTATCAGCAGAGAGTCCATATTGTTCAAGATCGGAGGTTGGAAGTATCCAGGTCCAATAAGATACTACCACGTGTGATCCAACTTACAGCTGCCCGTTGAGAAATGCCAGGTGTCCGTCAGGTGCAGCTGTCACATTTCAGGTTCAATTGCGCGTTTTTGTTTTTGGGCAATAGAGCAGTAGCCTTTTGGTCAATTGGCTCACACTTGTGAGTTGTGACTTTGACTCTGACCAATTGGCGTTACGCTTCAACCATGAGACTATCCCACAAAAGATGGGGTGGGGAACGGATCCTCAGCTATTGGCCGAAAACGCATCATCCATTTTCAGCTATTGATTTCTACGAGTTAGCTGAAGCATGGGGTTGATCTCAAAAAATATCAATAGAGGCCAAGTGCCAACAGTTGATTTCAGTTCCACGTACACCGAGCTTTATCAATGATCATGACTTGTTAGTTATTATATATATATATATATATATATATATATATATATATGCGAATCATATGGTTCATCTTCTCTGTACGGTACATAGGATGGTGAGGTCACCATCGATCGATAATTGTGTAATCATAAACTCATTATGAATGTTATCTTTGGCCGAATCGAAGATGAAAACAATGTCGAACGAGATTTCTATCCGAAAAGATTTGATCACATGTGGGCTTTTTATCTCTTATTAATTCGGTGAATTGAACCTGTCGATTTTCTTCCCCTTTCATGAAAAAATCTTGATACATACATCAAGATTCTTCATACTAACAAAGAGGAGAGAAAATAGGTGTATAAAAATTTGGGAATTGGGGGGTAGAAGTAGTTACAGGTAACAGAAGTTCAGACTTCAAATGTTTTAAAAAATAATCATTTTATTTTAAAATTTAAAAAAAAAAAATTGATTTTTTAAATGTTTGAAAAAGGGATTACACTTAATTTGGCTGCAGTGATTGTAACCTCCTTTTTCCTTAAAAATTAACTGATATCATAGCAAGGAAGGAAAATATGAGGTGCGAAGACAATATTAAAAGGTGTGATATAGCTCGTGCATCTAATTTACACTATACAAAATATTCTCACATTTTTCTTATTGAAATCTATGTGCTTCAGACTATATATTGATTGCTTTCAACTTTCAATGACATTCTACTTTATAGAGTTCCTATTTTTCTTGTTACTTTTAACATGAAACATTACATAGTTAAGGTCGAAGAGAATAAATCAACCACACATTGTATCGCATATAAATTTGGGACCATAAAAAGAAAGCAATCATTCGGGACCCAGCACATTCCAACAGTACGTATAGTAGCTAGTACTCCGTCCCAAATTAATTCATTTTAATTTTTATAATCTTTTAATATAAAAAAATATTAAATCAATATTATCTGTTATAATATACCTACTAATTCCTCTCACAACGGTCACAGTAAACCTCACAATCATAAAAATAATATTTATTCTTGATCAAAATCCACACAAATTCTACACTAGTATAAATTCTCGTATTGAGTCAAGACATTTTGATTAATTCGTGACGAAGATGTATTAGCGTATTTTCTAAAAGGACCATTCTATTTTCTTTGCACAATACGTAAGATTTTTCATGGTAATAGAATTCCTGTATAAAAAAAAGTACTAAATCCTCCCACAAAATATATAACATTTGTCACGTGGATCATAAAGTTGATCGTGTAATATATGAATAATTCCTAGAACGATTAAATAATAATTTTTTTGTAAAAATTATCATAAAACATCAAAGATTATTTAAGCTACATATTATAACCCTTGACCAAAATAAATTGGAATTTTGTATAAAAAAAAACACTACTCGGATCTTGCATAATTTAAAAAGAAAAGAAAAAAAATACCAAATTCTTCAAAAATCCATTTAGACTACCCAAATTCTAAGCAAATTTCATTTTACCTACTTTCGGAGTTTTTCCGTTAAAACTAACGGAATATTCCAAAAAGATATCAAAAATACAATTATAACTAAAGTAATTGTAAAATACACAATAATTTCTAAAAAAATTCGTTACAACTAACAAAATTTATTTCATTGGTCATATTATTTGAAAAATCAATACAAAAAATTATAAAACAAAAATAAATAAATAATAAATAAATAAACTTGAAAATGATTTTGTCTGATAAACCCAAATTCTAAGCAAATTTCATTTTACCTACTTCCGGAGTTTTTCCGTTAAAACTAACAGTATATTCCAAAAAGATATCAAAAATACATATATAATTAATGTAATTGTAAAAAACACAATAATTTCAAAAAAAATCCATTGCGACTAACCACATTGATTTTTTTGGTCATATTATTTTAAAAATCAATACAAAAAATTATAAAATAAAAAAACAATAAATAAACTTGAAAATGATTTTGTCTGATAATAGTTAAGCACCTTAATTCGTTCAACTTTTTGTAAGTTTGTTGTCTTTATATGCTTTTTCAGTTTTTACTACAATGTGAAATTCAAAATGAAACTTATTAAGTGATTTTTGTTATGAGATTTTAATAATTTGTATTACTTGGTTGTATATGATTTGCAATTAGGCTTAGTTGTAAGCTTTTACATTGATTTTTAGAAATAAATAAAATGGATTTTGGGAGCTGTTAAAATATGTCAAAATCGGGGTTCATCATGTAAAATTATTGTACCCAACCATGTGTATGTGTATGGTATTTTTAGGAATATTTCGTTTGTTTTAACGGAACAACGGAAGTGGGTGAAATGGAACATAATAGTAAGAGTTTTGTGTGGTCAAGCTCGAATTTTGAAATTTTGGATGTATTTTGTGAAATTATTGAAGATTTGAATAATGTTTATGAAAAAATTCTAAATTAATTTTATATTGATATTATTTAGTAGTAAAATGTTACACATTAAAATATATAAGGAATAAGACAGTTATTATATAGTGTTGTATATTTCATCTTGAGAGTAAAGGAGCTCGATAATAACTTTATAGAAAGTTATCTAGCTTAGCCATTGGCCTTTTTCTATGCACATTACTGCATTTAAAAGTCAAATTCCACTTTAATTAGTATGCAACTTGTACTAAGCTGCTTCTCAAAATTAATTGCTAGAATACGAATGCCGACATGCATTCGTAGAATTGGTCTACTTCTGAATGGTTTAACACGATATATTAATAAGTAAAAAAATATATATTAATAAATAGAAAAGATAAAATTCGAATTCGGTAAACTTGTCGTATTGAGTAATAAACTATAACAAAAATCCACCGACAAGCACCAATAGAAGCATAAAGATGCCATTTAACCTTTTACAAGGAATGATCAAGTTTCTTCTATCACGCCAGGGGATGAAGTCTCAACAAAAAATGGAAAAACAAACTTCAAATTTGTCAAGCTTTTTATCAAATGTAGAAATATGGTGAACTTCCACCCAAAAGATACAAGAAACAGAGGAAAGAGCTGAGCCGTGAATCGTGATTGAGATTGGAAGGATAATACGTGAAGGAAGTTCCTAGAATCTCCAAAAAACAAAAAAGTGAGACGACTTACAAAAACGTAATGGAACCAATTGCCAAAAAAATTAAATAAATAAATAAATAAAATAAATAAAAATTATATCGAAGCTGATTGTCTGACGATAATAGCGGGATTAAAGTTAAAAGCAACCGTTTGACTCTCTAAAACATCCGTTCGATAGCCAAGGAAATGAACCCTATCAACACAAACTGATTCACAATATTGAGGTACAATTATGTAATATAAACTTATTGATCCAAACTTTAAACTGATAATGGGTATCATCCTATCCTATGAATTGTATATCACCTCGTACCTAGTCCTAGGTCTTACTAGTAGTTCTACGATTATAAAACTGATAAGTTCATTGTTTGCGGTTGACTTTTAGCCTTAACATGTTTCGATGATAATATAATCCAATCGAAACTGAGTAATCAATCCATTTGAACAGCCTGCGTATGATTATTGTTCAAGTGACAACCTTGAAAGCAACGTAAAGTGTACGACAATTATTTGCCACCGTTCCAATCTTAATCAACTGTTTGCTTTCCATAATTTTTAGGCCGCAATATTTGCCATTTTTATCGGCCGATCGAGTCAAGTTCATTGTTAATAATAAAGAGAGTGTGTCTGTTCTTTTTCTTACTGTTCCATCGAATGGAAATATTTTTTAAGACTCCAATGGAAAATGCAACAATATATGATGACAGATGACTATGATTTTAAATATAAAAAAGATTTAACTCATTTGTAATAAATATTTTTTAAGACATATATCTTTAAAGATCGAATATATAAAAATAATTCTCTCCCCTACAATTACAATGAGATAAGATTTCATGCATCTGGTTTGTGTTGCTTAATCACTTGTGATTGTGATTACATGTAGCTAGACTCATCGCTAATGACATATGCGCACACAATTATGAGTTGACCCCTACACCATAATTAAACAGTTTTGTAATGCTCCTATAATCTAACATAAAAAAAAGTGTCACGTGAAGTACATCAATGAGACACTATAGTAGTCATAAATTAATAAATACATCAAAGTAATTTGAATTTAAAAGTAGTACTATACAAAGCTAAGCTTCGAACTCAAATGGTATTTATTAGTAACGGTAACATTTCACATGGAGGCTGGAGCTCAATGCTGAGAGGAACAGTGACACGTGGCAGAACTGCCGATGGCACATGCATTGCATGTGCTTATTAATAGGTCCGATTTTTCCCATAAAACCTCAATTTTCTACTACAATCACCTGATATTCACAAAAGAAATTACTCCCTAGAAATTAACATGGACTTAATCAACGTAGCTAATTTTCTCTTTTTAAAAAAGAATACCATATAGAAATCTCCAATGAATGAGCATAAAGCAAAGTTACAAACCCACACAAAATAAAGAGTTCATTTTCATAATATCTCGAGGAGATATCGGATCCTGACTATTTAATTAAAAATAAAATTATTTTGTCACTGAATCAAAAAATCAGCATAAAATCCATTATTATGTAGAGATATATGCAGTGAATGATTTTAGACTGTGAAATAACAACCAACCGCCGTCTGTCGTGTTAATGAAAATCAGAAGTCAGAGCTCATTAGAACTTGGGTAATGGACCTTCGTAGCAGTCTAACTCTAGCAATATAGAGACATGGTTAGGTACTTGCCTATCATGATTATTTTCAAACCTCTCACGCGTCACTTAGGCTTAAATATCTTCCTGTTATGCTTTTGGGAGCATATGATACGATGATGAATTCCTATAATAAGCTAGCTAGGTGACACACCGTGAGAAAAATCGGGAGGCTTCATTACATATTTTGCGGTAACTTATGAAATAATTCTTGTATATAACGATCATCATGCAATTAATATATGTATAATGAAGAAGGTTTGGTTATAAGGACACTGATTCTAATGCTTACTCAAAAACTAATACTTCCTCCATTTCATATTTACTGAAATGTTTTAACCTAACACGCAAAAATTTATACGAGTATTGAATTTATGTGAATTTTGGTGGAAAAAATACTCTTTCCGTCCCAAATAAATTACGATGGCACACACTTCGAGATCTAATTTAATACGATCAAACACCTTTGTTAGAAAACTATCGTGAGACATTAATGATAGATTAAATTGAGAACTTTAATCCTGATAAAGTTTAACATTTTTCTGACATCGTTAAGAATAAGAACGAAACGCATTGAAGTACATGCCATCATAATTAATCTAAAACGGAAGTGTTTTTTAGTGATAGTGGGGTGTACTGTATCATCTGTGAGAGAAGAAAATGAATGTATTATAATAGATAAAATTGATTTGATATTTTTTATGTTAAAATATTACCATAAAAGGAAAGGTTGTAATTTTTTCTTAGATTGATCAAATAGAAAAAGTTTACGATTAATATGAGACGGAAAAAGTAACTTAAAGAGTTGTTTGATCCACGACTTCAATTTATGAATGAGGCATATTATTATGAGTTAGAGAATACTAAATACACTTGCTTATATGCTCTTTTTTTTTTGGATATCCTTTTTCTGATTGATTAGAATATTCAAAAAATAAATTATCAGAAAAGAGTGTAATTAATATTCCTAGACTTTGTATTTTTTTTAAACAACCGTACTACTATTGCATTATGCTATTACTAGGTACAGTTGTGATCGGTTAACCAAGAAATGGGCATCTGTGATATGAGCATATGCAATGAACTTTGACTTTATATTCATTATTTGGTACCCCTCTTGTGCATCAAAGAATATACTAACATAGAGAATAATGGCCGCTGACCTCTCTTCATTAACGAAGATCTAAAGTTACACGTAAACTATAATTTCGGTCAGCAATGCATGTCAATCCAATTCATCGCATCATAATTAAACTATCTCAAAATAAATATTGCAAAGAAAGGAATCGTTCATTATTTTACTTTTATAGGGACGGAGCCACGTAGGGATAAGATGACAATATCTCATCATCTATCGTCTTTAAATGACTGGGATTACTTGAATGGTTATTTTTATCTTTATCTATGGTTTGATTGGAAAGTTGCATTTCCTTCGTATTACTGATAAAATGGGCTTCTCTCAAAGTCACAATCTCTCATCCAAAGTCCAATACTAAGAATAATAGTCTCCAGCCCATGAATACATATTTCATGGGCCTGTACTCGTAAGCCTCGACAACCACTAGGCGTGGCAATTGGACATTGCTTTAATGGGCCGATCAGGCCCAACCTTTGATATGTCAATTGCTCCACTCTTGCTATCACAGAAGAGCTGTTGGACCCAAACTTTTGGTTTTTTGATTAATCGCAGATGCTAACGGGTACTTAAAAAATTGTCGTTCTTAGATTAGATTCTTAGGGTAGAAATTTTCGTTCTTAGGTTTCATTCATCGTGAGATAAATTATTGGTTAACTTTATAAATCATAACCATGTTAACAATTCCAAACAAAATGTGTGATAACTCGGTTCGCCTGTCTCGAGAAAGTATATCACAGAAACACCATACTATTCATAAGTCGGAAAACATGTTCCATCTTTCGCTCAAGTCTTGTACAACTTCTCTATAGGCTATATCTATTCTCAACATTTGACGTTTCCATCCATCCCCTAAGGCCTCATGATCTTGTACGTCACTGTTCATAGCTATATTATCGCCTAGAAGGTGAATCGATGAACTTTATCGACTCGCCGCTCCTGTTCTAGAATAGGATTCCCCGATTCACTCGATGTTGTGCCGGAAGTTATATTTGTGCCGATCGTTTAGAAGTGCCGATCGTTCGGAAGTTATATTTTTCGTTTTTAAGCTTGAACCAATAACCATCACCATGGACATCAAGGGCATGTTCATGGGTACATTTTAAGGAACATCGATCCTTGAAAATGGCAAGCTTAAATAATTGACTTTTTATGTTAGATCGATCGAGTAATGAAAGAGGAGAAGTTGGTAGGAAGCGTAGGTGCTTGAGAGTAACATAAAATAACATAATATATCTAGGATCCAGAGTAGCAATATTTTTCTCGTAGTGATGAAGTTGGTAAGAAGCGTTGGTGAGTGAATGAAAGTAACATAAAATAACATAATATATATAGGATCCAGAGTAGCAATATTTTTCTCGTCGTAATGAATTTGACACAACTACTCCTTCCATATCAAATGGTTTGAAACTATTGATTCCACGTGAAAATTTATATGTGTTTGAATTTATATAAATTTTATTAAAAAAAATTTATTTTTGTGCTAATGAGATTTAATGTATCAGTTGAGAAAAATTAGTGGAATATAATATAATAGACCAGATAGATTCGATAGAATTTATCCATATAAAATGATTACAATATAAAAATGAAAATTCCATTCATTTTAAGATGATCCAAATAACAAAACGTTTCAGGGACAAAAGGAAAAATTAAAAGTCTAACCAATGAAGCATACTTTATTTTAGCATTATGTTAGGTTATTTTAGTTGTCAACAGGGTTGTCACTAGGGTTTGGTAAATGGCCCGAGTTGTCATGAAGCATACTTTATTTTAGCATTATGTTAGGTTATTCTAGTTGGCAATAGGGTTGTAAAAAAGCAAGTTACTTTCCAGGCTCGACTCGGGCTCAGCACGTTAAGAGGTTGTTTAATCTCGTTCGATGGCTAAACGAGTCAAATATGAACAAAATTCTCAATTCGTTTAACTAAACGAACAATCCTGAGCATATCCCCTGTTCAACTTGGCTCGTTAGGCTCGATGAGGGTTTGAGTTCGGGTTCCACTCGATAAAAACTCGATAAGAACTCGTTATAAGTATAGTAATTAAAATACTCATGTATATATTAAATATAAGTTCTTTATCTTTACTAAAAACTTCATAATTCATGATTTCTTTTTCTAAATTAAAATAAATCGAGTCTTCAAGAGCCCTTAAAGAACCGAGTCGTAAACAAGCTCTAATGAGTCCTACATAAACGAGCCTAAACGAGCCCTTAACGAGATCAACCAAGTTTGAGCAAACCAAACAGCTAAACAAGGTGAGGCCGGCTAGTCTCGAGCTCATCTCGTTTTACACCCCTATAAGGTTAGCAAAGTATTTTTCCTTAATCATTGATTCAATTTTCACGAGAACATCATAAAACAATTTACTTATTATACAATGGATAAATTTATGTATAATTCGTGTTCTTGTGGCCAACACACACTCTTAGTATTTTTATTAGATACGATAAAATAGAATATATATATGAATGCAAAAATAAAATATAGTTAAAAAAAATAGTGATATAATGTTGAAAAATATGTTAGAGTGTACGTAGAAACTGTAAAATGAGAAAAAATGAATAGTAACTCTTCACATGAAAAGTAATACTTTGTATTTTTTTACTCTTTTCGTCCAAAAAAGATTGCATTATTTTGAACGGACGTTGCGGTACGATTAAACGTTATTTTCTGAAAAAATATCGTGAAACATTAATGATAACAAACGTTACGTATTATAACCGTAGGACAATAGAAATTTAAATCATGTCATTCATATAAGTAACGAACCTCCTCGTGTTGAATAGTACAAGAAGAGAGGAACGGTGTAATAATTATGGGATGGAGATAGTAAGTATAATGAGATATAAATAAAATGTAATGAATAAAAAGAATACAATTAAAGTATATGATGTGAATGCCCTTATCTCATGCCATGTTGTAATAAATTAGGAATGAAATAAGTACATGAATTAAAGGCAATAATTGAGATACTTATTTTTTATGATGATCTTAACTCAGACACGTTATTTCCTGATTTCTCAAAAATAATTACACGTTAAGACTAATTTTAAGATTAAGACAATAATCGAGATACTAACTTTTAATGATGGTCTTAACTCAGACACGTTGTTTCTTGATTTTTCAAAAATAATAACACATACTCATAGAAATAAATAATTGAACGTTGAGATTAAGTCTAATTTTGATGAATAAACATCCATGTCAAAGGTAGCACATTATGGTACGTAATAACTTTTGATTGAGGATAACAAATCCATTCAACCCCATTTTTACACACTTTCGTCCACATTTTTCCCATTTACTCGTCATTTGTCGACACCTCTTCTCTGCTCCTCTACGAGCATTCCAATTGTCTCGGGTCGTGTAGCAGCACAAGGAAGAATACACGCACAGAGCAAAGGAAAAAGAGGACGGTTTTGCTTTGTTTGATTTCTTGAAGAACTGTTCGAAGCATAATTTGGCTGGTCAAATGCGATGAATTTTACTTGTTTTCTTGGTTTTCTGCTTGATTTGCTTGCGGGTTTTGATGGGTTTTCGATTCTGATCAAGTGGGCAGTTGCTCTTTCATGTGGGTTTCTTGGGTTTGTGAATTCTTGATAGTTTCTTTGCCCGAATTGTGATTGTGGCTTCTGGGTTTATCCTTCCATGGTTGTTTTTGGTCGATTTTGATGCTGAATTGATGAAAATCTTGTTGGATTAGAGATGGGTTTGCTTTGGATTACATGGAATTTGATGTGTTCATCGAGTGTTTGTGTGCAAGATTGCTGTTGAGTAGCTAGTAGTGCTGGTCTTTTCTTGCATGCTTTCTTGCGTACTAGCATTGTACATTTCTTGGCAGTTTATTCTTTCTTGGTTGTGCATTTTGCCACCGATTTAGATCTTTGTTTTTCATCATGTTTCTTGATTTGGGCAAGAAATGTTGCATTGGGACTGTGCATGTCTTGATTCATGATTTGGTTATGGTGGTTAGCTTCTTGTTGATGGATAATGGATTGTTGGAGCGTATGTGCGAAGAATCATGTTATGGCTTGGAGAGTGGGACATTGAGATCATGTATTTGTCTAGTTTATTGAAAGTTGTAGTGACGTTTGAAAGATCAAAAGTGCTTGAAATGGGTGTTGGATCCATAATGCTACAAGTAGGCATTGGCCCAAGAACGACCCCCCTTTTATGTTGATTATGGCTAATCCATGTACTTCATGCTTTCATAAGTTCACATTCGTCGGTTCTTGGCATTGGACTCATACCGTCATGGTAGCCCAGTTGAATGCGTGATGTTGTACTTATTGCTCTTGCCCTGTGATCCGTCGTCTGGTCTACTCCCATTGTCCAAAGGAGGCTTAGAGCTTCATCAAATGACATTGTTACTTTTGAGTATCCCGCATGGCTTTGTATTGTCCGGTTAATCAAATTTCATTTCCTCCAGCCGCAAGGGCAACAAATTCAACTCTTCATCCTTGCCCTATTGATTCCCCTCTGTGTTGCTCTTGTTTATCTTCAAATAACTGCGCCAACTACTGAAGTTACTGGTTTGTGCTTGTCAATGTTGTGGTAACGGATAATTGGAAAATTATGTGGTGTTTGGGGAACTTATATGCTATTAAGATGTATATCTATTGAACTATGAGTCTTGATAGCATGATGCTAAATGCCTAAGCTTCTGCTTTCTGCATCAAAGGTTCCTGTTCTAGTTGAGTAGTTATGCTGTATGAGATGATTACTTTGCATAGCAGGTCCTTTATGCAATTTCCATCCACGAATAATGAATTTGGGCAGCATAACGAAGCAAATGTGTTAACTTCTGTTTTGGAATTCTGCATAGCACCTAGTGAAGTAGTTAAGCTTATTTGATAATCAGCTATTGCAAAGGGGTTGCTGACTTGAGCTTTATTTTACATTTCTGTCTACAAATACAACTTAAACTTTTACTTCTCAAAGCCGTTCTGAAGTTGTTTTTGTGTTGGCGCGGTGATCTACAGGGACTTACTCATTTACACGATGAGTACAGGCTCAAAGAAACCTGCATCAAAGGTTAACGAAGATCTTCAAGAGAAGCTGAGAAAGGTATGCTCATGCTCATCACCTGTTTGTTAGTGGATTTGTGATGAAATCATCAGCTAATTGGATCAAAGCTAAAGGGTTACTACTTACTAGTACCAAAAGCCTAATCTGCATGAATGATTGCAGATTAAAGAGGTCAAGGATATCTTAGGTCCATTGCCAGAGAAGCAGTCTATATTATGTAGTGATGCATCGATTTCAAGGTATTTGCGGGCACGGAATTGGCATGTTAAGAAAGCCGTGAAAATGCTGAAGGAAACTCTGAAATGGAGGTCAGAGTATAAACCCGAAGAAATCCGCTGGGTATGAATATGTTTTTGGTTGTGTTTCAATGAAGTGTTTGCAATTACAATTATCTTTATGCTGCCTTTTATGTGCTTTGCTAGCTATTTTTTGTCTCTAATGTCTGTGTTCCTCATTTAGTTTGTTCATAAAAAGAACTCTTGCTGCTACTATCGTGTAGCTTAAGCCTAGAATTCTTAATTCTTCAATTTTTTTATTTAAGAGGGCAAACCTTGTTTTTATACTGAAATTTGCAAATAATGTCCATCAGATGGGTCAAAGCTGAACTAGCTGTGTTGCGAGTTTCCACTTTCCAGCCGTTTAGTTCTTGTCATGTTTGGTGAAACTCGATTACTTTTTCTTAGTTTGCTTGTTGCTAACTGTTGTTACTGGTACTATGCAATTTGCAGGAAGAATAATGTTAATTAATTTATTATGAACTTAGTTATGACAATTTGGTGTAGATATGTTCCATGATAGATTAACATGGCAGCTCATAAGCTCTAGCCGTAATCTTATTCAGATGATGAGTGCTGTGAGTATAATCCCTTGTTTGCATCCTTATCTGTTAATTTTGCCTATGTTTTAGGAAGACGTCGCTCAAGAAGCTGACACGGGAAAGATATATCGGTCAAATTTTGTTGACAAGCAAGGGAGAACTGTTCTGGTGATGCGACCATCTCGTCAGGTTTGATTGAAATACTCCTATTACATGCCCACAGATGAATCATTTTAAGTTATTCCATTTTTCGTGGTCCGGCATTCCCTATCTTTTCTTCTTTGGCCTGTCAAATGGGCAATCAATATCGTCAGGGAAATCAGACATGATGTCAGATTGGCTCTCTATAGTATTAAGCTAAATTAAGCCCTTTTGTACAAAGTGGGAGTGACTATATAGGTCTATAGATTTTTTGGTGGCTGTCATTTCCATTTTGATGTTCATTCCTGCATTGAGTTATGCATGAGTATGTTCTTTGCAATATAAAACTGAAATTGCTGCTATGCTTATAACTTGCCTCACGGCAAGTCATTTCATATAAATTGGTGTCGTCTTGTGGTCTTTTTAATCGTCTTCATATCTTTTTTCACTATGTGAACACTAAAACTTCCAGTTTACGACTCAAGGCATGTGATCTTGTTCAGTGTAGGTTAGAGTTATCTTAGCCAAATTTACTGACTGATTTCAGCATTTCGCCCCTTGGCTGCATTTTTTTCTTTAATATAGAGTTGACTGCAATGTTTGTGTGGTTAAATAATATGCTCACCTCTCAGAGATCTTTTGCATATGCTTTATAGTAGATAACTGTGTGATTCTGCTTTTCTCGTGCAGAACACAAGCTCGACGAAAAATCAAATAAAATACTTCGTCTACTGCATGGAAAATGCGATCATGAACTTGCCAGTGAACCAGGAGCAGATGGTCTGGCTCATTGATTTTGATGACTTCAGTTTGAAGAATATATCAGTTGCAGTGACAAGGGACACAGCTCATGTTCTGCAAGAGCATTATCCAGAGAGGTTGTCTGTTGCCATCATGTTCAACCCACCGAAAATTTTTGAAAAATTTTGGCCGGTATGTTTTTCCATATCTTCTGATGATGTAACACTGTTAGTATATGTTCTGTTTGCTGAGGTTACCTGTATGTGGTGTGATATGAGACAAAAGTGTCAGAAGATCATGCATATCGAGGTTGAAGCAGCATTTCTACTTCCCGATATTAGTTGTAAATTATACCGCTTCATATGGGATGACTGTTTTCAGTTATCAATACCCTCCAAGTCATATGTTCCAAACTGCAGCTTGTTGAAATAACTTTTGTTTAAGTGTGTAAAATCGTTTAAAAGCGCTTCTGATGCAGTATTTCTACCTCAAACTATTGCCTAATATTTCAGGCGGTAAAGCCCTTCTTGGAACACAAGACCAGGAATAAGGTCAAGTTTGTCTACCCCAACAATGCTGATTCAATGAAGATACTGGAGGAGCTGTTCGACATGGACTGCCTGGAATCCTGTTTCGGAGGAAACAACACGGAGATATTTGACATTCAGAAGTATGCTGAAAGGATGAAAGAAGATGACAAGAGGATGCCACTGCTCTGGACAAAAACACACGTGACAGTGGATACAACAACAGATCTGGTCTCCATGTTGAGTCTCGACAATTCGGATAAAGGCAGTAAGTCGGACGCTGAGGTGGATGAATCAGGTGATGAGGAGAAAGGGGAAGGTTCAGTGAATGTCGGTAAGTCAGATGTCGAGGTGGATGAATCAGTTGGTGATGCGAAAAGGGAAGGCTCAGAGAATGTTGGTAAGTCGGATGCTGAGGTGGATGAATCAGGTGGTGAGGAGAAAGGGGCAGTTGCATCAGATGTTGCTGAGGATCATGAGGAGGCGAAAGATGTAAAGCAGGAGGAATAGATCCCATTGTTACAGGAGAAGTGTGCTGCGCCTTGATTTCTGACTAGACGTCCTAGTGGATGCATAGGATATGCTTTTGGCCGAGATACATCATATCCCATGAGCAAACTTGGGCCTCGGATATTGATTCAGACAATCTGGTGTACTTTCATTACCACTTCTTGAATTTTGTTCGTCGACTAGCTTGTTCATATGCTCCTCGGTGAGCTAGAAATCTCGTCAGGTTATCAATTTACCAGGTCCTGGTACTGTTTAGAGTGAGTTTCAAGCACCAAATTAAATATCATTTGAAGGTGGATGCTGGATGCTGGATGCTGGAAGCATGAAGTCCAAGATAACTTGCTCTTGAAGGCGACAAAGAGCTGTTTTCGAGCGTAATAGACAGGGAATAATGCATATACACATCACTCAACGAGAGATCTTGATGGATCAAGCTGCAATGCTCGTGCCCGCGATGATGTCCTTTTGTAGCATATGTATCACAATACTGTACAACATTTAGCATTTCCATAAATCAGAAATCCGCCTATGGAAATGGATATCAACATCTCAAGTGATAATTTCTGTATATAGAAGTAATAAAGTGTATGGAACATGTCAAAAAGTTCTTACATGAATTTCCTATTTATAAGACATAGTGGAAAATATACTATAAGATATGTTATAACAGTCATATTCTCCACTATAACGGTAATGTTTCTCACTATTGAAGTAATATATTCTAACATCTTCTCACACTCTCAACGTGATTCTAAAGAGATCAAATTGAGTTTGAATACAAGTGTATGGAATCGTCCTGATAGATGTGTCGTCGTGAAGAGATCAACGCGTGGGGACGACGTCCATGGATGGTGGTCTCGTCCGGGCTTGGGGTTGCTAGGGTCAGCGTCGCCTAGGCTGGGAAGGCGAGTGAGGACGGAGGACGGCTGTGCCTTGGGGCGGCGGTGCGCGGTGGTAAAGCTCCTATGACCGAATTGTAAAAACTTCGAACTTATCCCTTCACTGTTGCCAGTGGCTGCTTCCCTTCCTCCTCAATTAGAACGAAGAGTTCCAATCACATCAGGCAAAAGAGCAACAACTACCCCTTTTCACGAACCAAACCAAACCAAGCCACAGCTACAGCGTCGCCAAGGGCGATTCCCTTCGTTTCGGCTGAGATCTCTTCCAATCGACACGTCGGTGAAACCCTGGAGGACGAAGTTCGCCTGCCGAATCCTCGCGGATATTGTCTTGTTGCGTGCGCGAACCAATCGACTAGAGACACAGTTTGCTCACTCGTCGAGTTCGCCTCGTCTCGCCTCTGCTTCTTCACTGGGACAGGAAACAGGACGAACTCAAGTGGCGGTGGTGGTGCGAAGTGGTTCGTGAGGGTTGCCCGGGGTCGTGTTCGAACTAGTGGGTGGCCGGATCCGGACTCGCCTTGGCTTGGGAAGGTCATCGAAGAGCTCTGGCGGCGTGCGGCAGCGGATGGTGGCTGCCGGAGGTGGGTGGCGGTGGTGCCGGCCACTGGATGTGAGGCGTAAACCACCCTTCTCAGGATCTGGGATCTGGACGAGCAAGGCGATGTGAGGGCCGACGCGCGATTGACGTCGACGATGGCGGAGGTTGGTGATGGTGTTTTGGTGGTTGTGCGTTATCGGGAGGGATGGTGGTTGAGGAAGATCGTGTCCAGGGTCGCGGTGGCTCGCCTTGGTTGGGGAAGACAAGGGCGCTGGCTGGCGACAACCGACGATGACGACTGGCGTTGGAGGCGTGGTTTGGCGGCCGATGGTTTGGTTGGTGGTGGCGACGAAAGGGGTGGAGGATCTAGATCTGGATCTCTGGGTTCGACAGATGGGAATAAACAGCAGTGATGATCTTATTTGGATCTGGATGGACGGATCGAAATTTTATCAAAAATAACTCTAATATCATGATAAATTCAGTATTGAAATAACAAAGTATAGGAAACATGTATGTGAAATATATCAAAGAGTTCTTACATGAGTTTCTTAATATGTTACGAAATATATTATAACGACGGAAACAATAATGTTTCCTAATATTGAAGCAATATATGTTAACATCAAGGACGATCAAAAACCATGGTTGAAACATGAGATTAGAACGAGGAACTGCAGTTAAAATGAAGTGGTATTGACCAACTATTTTATGTGAAGGAAAATTTGAATCATTAGTATGTTTCCATGAGCTGAATCCCCTTGCCATGTTTTGAACAAACACTATGCTCAATCCCTTTACGTCGCATATACAATTGAAGATCTGTCGACAAATAACCCTACAGAGAGAGGTACATCATACACAAGAACGAACATCGTGTTCCTTTACAAGCTGGTGGCACCACGCTTACTCAATATCCTTTACTGCATCCTGCAAATACACGAATGTATAAAGTTCTCAATAGGAATTACTTCCAACTCTCTCGATTTCTTCTTCAACCTTATCGTACAAACAATCGCAGACCATTATACTATTTAGAGTCTCCAATATATGATATGAGTATCCTGAAGATATTACCTTTGCAAGTTTGGTCACATAAGATGCTGCGAGCACTGTTGCCAATAATCCCAAGCCAAGGGTAAGTAGCTGACCAGGTCCTCCTGGTAGACCAACTTCGGATTCTTCCTGCTGAAATGTGGCGAAGTACATGAAGCGCCGTCAATACTAAAGCTGTCCTCAAGCCAA
This sequence comes from Drosera capensis, assembly GCA_001925005.1. Classification (NCBI taxonomy): domain Eukaryota; kingdom Viridiplantae; phylum Streptophyta; class Magnoliopsida; order Caryophyllales; family Droseraceae; genus Drosera; species Drosera capensis. The sequence continues at coordinate 95,439 of LIEC01011197.1, forward strand.
CCTAACTCATGATGGAATTTTTTTTTTTTTAAACTTCTATTTCCAAATGTTTGCAAAATGTTGATATACCGAGTCGAGGCAACCCCTATGATATTTTCTAGTGGATGACTATAATCATGAGCATGCCTCCACCAGCTAGAACCATTAATTTCTCTAGACAAAACCTATCACTTCCTCGCATCAAACCGAACACTTATCCCATTATATGGTGTTGGGTACAAGGATATATACGATGACTGTCATTCTCCTATGCTATGAGTAGTGTCCTCTGTCGTATAACACTTGAAAATACAAACAGGAAATAATTGTGATGTTAAAGCACAAAGAATGAGTAGGGTGAAGGCACTCACAATGATTGTCCGTCCAAATGCTCCGGCGCTAACATACGCCCATGTCCCAGGAAGCATCCCTAACCAACTGCATGGAATAAACAGTTCACCATGTTAGTGGCACAAATCTAGAAGTGGCATGTAGCCAGGGAGTCTCTCTTCAAAGCAACAGTATATGGCAATATAAGGAGGGATTCACGCCAAAGCGAAGACAATGAAATGTAAGGGAAAATGTAATCCAAGCAAACAGCCTCGCTTTGAAAATCAAGAACCTCTACAACACATATCTACTGTTAAGTCCTTGTGATAACTACCAAACTGAAGTGGAGGGGAAAATGTAAACTGGAAAGCATATCTCGGACAATCAAATGGAAACAGAAAGGCACCGTAGGGCTACATTATGACAAAAGTTTCATAGGAAAATAAGTCAAATGAACTAGGTGTGGCGAGATACAATGGAAACAAACAAAATTGAATAGTTACGACAAGTAAGGGAAAAAAGAAAATAACCTTCCCAAGACGTAAGGAGCGAACTCTACTGATGTCAATCCATACAAGTAATTCCCTAGAGAAAATGGAAGCAACGGACTCAGGCGAAGGAGGGTCACAACTCTGAATCCATTCTCTCCAATTGCTTTGTCAATAGCTAGGAACTTCTTGTTTCCTTCAACCATTTTCAAAATACGATCACGGGCAAGGTATCTTGCAATTAAGAACGCAATACTTGCAGCCAACTACAGAGAAGAGATGGCAAAGGACCTCTCAGAACCAGAAAGGACAAAACGGGAAGAATATGAAACCATTTAACTGACATGAAAGTGCACTCACTGTTCCGCTAATGGAGACGATTATGGTTCCTGTAAATGAGCCAAAGAGAAGACCCGCTGACATTGTCAATGGAATTGCTGGTATGGCAAGAACCTTAAAGGACAAGGAACCAATGAGCATCATTCAGTAAGAACGTCATTTGAGCTAAAAAAAGAACTTTTAGAATCCCGTTCTAAAAGAAATCAATCACAAATTTGAAAGAGGGCCAAGAGGGCATACTTCTAATCCAGCATAAACTGCAACAAAGAGCGCGTATCCAGCCAGACCATAACCTGCCAAGGCACCGGAAGTTGTCCACGAGAACAAATACAAACAAGCAATCCTTAGTTGCAGAGACCACAAAGAGAATATGGCAATAATCATCATGATTCACCGATCTGCACAGGATCCAAGGTAGGCCTGAGTAACACACATGTATGAACATGACTAGGTACATATGAAATAAGGGACGGGATGAATTTAGCAACAACTCAAAATAAGCAACAACATATAAGTTCATATCTCGACTCAAAAAAGTAAAGCTGATGACTTATGTATTGTACAAGTATGTGTCACAATATCTTTATATATGATAACATAAGAACCAATCCAGACATATTCTCACCGCATTCATCTGGTACCCTTAACTACCAATTAAGTTCCCCAAATTGACAACCGAATCAAGTAATATCAAACCAATCGAGGATTAAGTAATTACCCTCGATGACCCTGGAAAACTGGGTCAAGAACTCGTTGAGTTGATCCCTATAAGCATACCCAAGAGCCCCAAACCCACCCACAACCCCAACCAACAACACCCCTGCCAATATCGTCCCCTTCACTGCCCCACCACCATCATCACCATCCCCCCCTAATCCCAATCCCAATCCCAATCCGGCTTCTCCGTTCTCCTCCTTTTCATCATCATCATCTCCTCCATTGTTGGGGCTTTCGGGTTCGTCGAATTCGCCTTTTGGGTTCTGATTGAGCAGTATTTGTGGGGTACCCGAGAAGGTGGGGTCTTGGATTTTGCGCTGATGAGGTTGATGTTGCTTGTTGGATTGTTTTAGAGAGGAACAACATGATACTGTGAAGGGTTTGGGGTGAAATTGGGGATGATGATGAAGAGGGGTTGATGATGATGATGAAGGGGAAGAGAGGGAGAGGCAGAGAGGGGTGAAGACGGTGAGGGAGAGTGTGGGCATGGTGATGAAGAAAAGGTGGTATGGTGAAGTGCCCCCTCTCTCTGTGTTGTGTTCTCAGTGCCAACAGCCTACCGCCATGGATGTGGTTCGTTGAGCGACTTCCGGAGCATATGCCCTTTTTCTATGTATAGAAATTTAACGCCAACAAGATTGAAAGAACCAACGCTACCAACTTCAGGAAGCACTGAAACTGAAGGAACAAGGAAAAATAAAATAGAAGTTGAAACAAACAACTACAAAAACAATAACCTACAACATCAAAATCCCGTCATTCAAAGTCTTACCGTATGTATTTGAGACATTAAAATATCACACTAATATTTGTTTTAGTATATAAGTTTACAACTAATTATTCAAACATATCATATATAAAATTTATTTAGCTATCTGTTCGATTCGGGACAACCTGTTCAGTTCTCGAAAACATTTTCTTGTATCGTATCAGAAATTCGATTCCTATAAATTACTTGTCCCGTCCCAACTCGATCGATACCATATCGATACGGTCTAGTCCCAACTCGATCGATACCATATCGATACGGTCTAGTTCTTATCGGTTTCGATCCGATTCGGGAGGTTCAGGAACATTCTACACACTCTTAAGGTGATGAATCCCGTGAGTGTTTAACTCACAACTGAGGTGTGACTTGTGAATCTATCGGCTTATGTTAGATTACTTGGTCCTTATCCACTTGCGGGCTATTGTGTGGGTCAAACGGGTTATTCCTTGAGATTGCCCCGAAAATAATTCAACTCTAAACTCCTGATGTTAACAGTAAATAATCTTCCCTCATTGGGACATCGCGTATGTCCACATTTCATTTTCTTGTATGTTTGTTTGGCTGTCAGCAACTTCAATTTTCTAATCAGATAAGTTTGTTAACTCAGATTAAGACATTAAACATTACACGCGCGGCATAGTTTGAGTTGTAATTGATTCCATCCACAAATGATGAAGAAGAAATTGAGGCTTGGTTTCTATAGCATAACCTTCACAAATATAAAAGGAGTCATATGACAACTCCGTATACACCCCAAACCACAACATCGATTCGCACGAACATGACAATGTTTGCTATAATAATACATCATACATGTCGGACGTCTCTGACCACAAAATGATCCCATGAGTTAAAGGGCGCTCCGACTTCACAAACTCATGTAGCTTACAGTTGACCAGCTTCTGGTGTGCGGATCGCTGGATTCAGTTTGGAAAAGCCAAGGGCCAATTGCAGGCAGTGAGAGAGATTGTCCCTTGAGCATGAGTGATTTCCAGTCTGGTATCTTAACGTGATTCGAAAAGTTGTTAAACTGATCCTGCATTTTGGCTTGCAAATGCGGAAGAGAGAGCGAGTCGGGGTTATTGAAAAGTTCCACCGCAGTATTTACAGCAGCCCATATCTGGATGGAAGATGAATGACAAGACTATGTTGATCAATTGCAGAACATTTTGAATAGGACGTAATGGCAGAAAGATGACGCCCGAAACATGACACCAGCAAGATAGCAAAGCAAGCAGTACCACACAGACCCTGAAGTGCTTTTCAGTTTTGATCGAGATCTCTTACACCATAATACCGATGTATTATTTCTCAAGGGATGAGTGCACAAACATGCACTTATTTTGCTTTTGTGTATGTCTTGCTTTTGTGTATGTCGTGAGGTGCAGCGAGTGCGGGTGATGGGGAGTTATAGTGGAGAAAGAAAGAACACGGAGGATAATTATATTGAGGTCCAATTATTTGGTAATCCTAGCTACTAGTAGTGTGATGATATGAACTGCAGAATTACACACAAGCAGAGAGGTATTCGGCCTTAAGCACGATAGAGGATGACTACCCAAAATGTGAAGATGATCGTTTCACCAGCTTAAAATTCCAACAAGAAAATATGTTCAATCGAAGTTTCAAGATTCAAAATCACCTCATCATACTAAAACATGCTTTATCCAGGACACCATCTACATTAAGAATTGAGCAAGGACTAAGGAAAGATAGACACCATGTAGGACAAGCTCATCCATGAAAATTCCTTTGCCACAAAACATTACTAATAAGTCACCGTAGAATTGCATTTGAATTCACTGTCACAGCTCATTGATCACAGGCCAGAAATCACCATAAGCAAGTCAACAACAAATCCTAAATGTATCACTCACAATCTAGGAACAGTCTAACTAACGGCACAATCTAGGAAAAGATTCCCAATAAAAAGGGCAATACGAAGTTGCAAAACATCAAAACTAGAACATTTTGTTTTCTGTCCGAAGTTCGTGAAGAACAATTTGATCTAGTTAGTTCACGAATAGAAAGCTGGGCATGAAAAGGTAGAATAATTCGATGAAGAGTCTCAGTTCTAGCACAGAAGTATAGAACAGAGGTTGGCACTAATCATGGTAGTGTCCCAAGTAACACAGGACCCTAAAAGAGGGTTCCCGCTACAAAAGCCGAATATTCAATCTGCACTAACTATTAGCTGAAAGAGGCACAGTCAACCCAATGAGCCGCATTAACCCTTCTGAGTTATGTCCTATGCTCAAATTCTACATAATTCTCTATCATCCACTGAGCCAATTCGGCACTGGACTATCAAGTATGATGCGATAAACATCAAAACAGCCATAATAATCTACTAACAGATATTGATATCGCACCACCATGATGAACAAAGACGACCATACTCGAAAATTACGATCAATGTACATACATCAAGAACACAAGGCAGTAGCAATGAAACTCACCGAGGGACAGACCATGCTATACAACCCTTTCGCAAGAGGCACGACGCCAAACCTACAAAACAATAACACAAGACTCAATACCCTAATATCACCCATTATCATCACCACCAAAACAAAGCGAAGCGAATCAAAATCTCACGTTCCACGGCCGCCGCTGAGTGCTTCATCAATTGGTTCTCTCCGTTCATCAATCCTTCAACCACACCCATTCCAATAACCAAACTATCATCAATTGAACTCAGTTGGATGAAATTGAGAGAAAAGCAAGGGTTAATGAGATGGCATATCATACCATACACCCAGCCATATCGAGGATCGAACATCAACTCCTTCGCCTTCGAATTCTTCGACTTCGACGCCATTGCGCAGCCGTCGCCGTCGTCGCTGCGAGTCAGTCACAGTTGCCGTCGAAGTTTATCTGTTTGTTTTGGGCTCATCAAATGGGCTTCGATATCTTTTTGGGCCCAAATGGTTTTGAGGACGAAGGTGCCTGACCTTGAAACCGGATGTGTCTTAATCGCTTCCATTTTGATTTAAAATTAAAAACTAAAATTTTTATTTTTAATTGATTTTGATTTATCATTTTTTGATTTTTTGATTATATGATGTTCATTGGTTTGTTTCAATAATTTTGTAGGTTTTTTGGTTCAACATTTACAAGTAGTTTGTATCATTAGATTGTATATTTTTTTTATGTATAACCTTCAAAACATACAAGACAATTATTATATAATGAAAAAAAACAACAATCATATATCATGCACAAAATTACACATCATATGTATGTTTGAGAGATTAAGAGAAATAAAAGAACAAACTAAAACTTATCTATTTTTTTTTGTATTAGTTAAATCATTTAATCTATTTCATATATTCATTTAAAAGGTTAAAAAGATTAGTCCTTATCGATTTTTTATTACGTTTTAAACAATTCTATTAATCACTTCACTTAATCGATTTTTCGGCTCGAACCATCGGTTTATCGATCTTGAACCAAACCGAACAAATTAATTAAACAATTTTATTTTTTAAACTGAAATCGAACCATTTAATATTTGATTTCATCCATTTTGATTTATTGATTTTGGTTGCAGATCGATAATTGATTTCGGTTTAATTTTGACACCCTTAATCTTAGGTGGTGGGAGGATTAATCACTTGTATGAATTTGATTTATTCGTGGGACTAATTATGGTTGAAATGAAGTGATTTGATCATCTTTTGATTAGGTCTGAAATTTCATAATACTATGGAATTAAATTTATAATTGTAATTAGAATATCATAACATGTGAAAGAAGCATTACTGCAACACAATCTAATATTTAAGAGGAGAGAAAATATATATTCATATATATTTAAGTGTAAATTATCAATATGTTTTATTTTTGAAACTTATTTACATAGAACTGATCTTTGATTTATTAATTACCATTTGATCTTATTTGGTTTGACTTTAAAAATGATTTTTTTGTCTTTCGTTATTGAATCGAAGTATTTTAGTTTTGATAGACGAGTAATTGATAAATAAGGTAATGGGATATGATCAATAATTAGTAGGTAATTCTCTATATTTAAATTCTTTTTCTGTATGTGGGAGTAGAGAAAATTCCAAATATGCTTGAGGCAAACCAGTGCTACATTTGTGATTATGTTCAATAACTAAAGTTCTCCTCCATATATTTTATTATTGCAGAGTATATTTTTCTTAGAAAATTTGTGCAAGCTAAATGATGAAGAGAGTGCAGAGATGATAGCAGTTCTTTGGTGCCTAGGGAACCAGCGAAACGACGACATCGTCCATGGAAAACGAGCTCAACCTGGGGTGTTGCTATACAATCGAGGTCAAACCAGCCATGGACTCGAAAATCCCTGCCATAGGCAGGAAGGAACCCAGAACAATGGTGAAATGGCAATGTGGTCAGGTCGACTTAAAATAAATGTTGATGCCGCTTGACCGACAGCTGATCTGATAAGCGTGGGCATGGTAGTACGTGATCATGAAGGCAGCATAGTAGCGACGTAAGCGAGAAACTATGAAGTTGTCGTACCGGCTATAGTGGGTGAAGCAATGGCAGTCAGGTTCGGACTTGAAATATCAAAGTCCTGTTGTCCTCCCTGCACAACTCTAATTTTATTAATTCCCAAAACACCCCCCTACCTAACCCCCACCCCGTATTCTCCACATCTCCGCCGC